>JAQFJB010000012.1:22951295-22963916 GCA_029874875.1 Naso minor | reverse complement strand
TTTGTAGTGCAAATACAATTTTATGTAGGCCCACTAATAAAACTAAGTGTGAAAATATAGCAATTTTTAAGGAATATGTGATTTATGATCTGGCATTTCATTAGTAATGAAAGCACAATTATCCATTTTAACATAATTCACAAAATATTAAAAAATCTAACTTCTTTGTGCCCAGCAAACCAAACTTGTTCCCTTGGATTGATATAACATGGAGATCTCAAACAATGGTACGTTTGTACTGCATTACACTGTTGGGGCCAGGTAGGTAATGAAGCAAAACACTGTTTATACTTTCTCTATGGCAGTGTGTTATTTCTTCAAAACTACCCCTGAGGTGCTCTGGAAAATTTGTCAGTGCTGCTTCCAACATTCCCAACTGGTTAAAAGCCATTAGTGAGAGAAAAGAATGCAGGTGTGAGCCGCAAGTGGCACATTCAAAGAATGCTCACTATTAAGAATTTGTTTACTTTCAAGACAAAATATTATAAACAGACATACAAACAAAAACACATGGTGGAAGGGAGGGGAGTTACATACTGAACAATTCATGGAATAATACCCCAAGGCTAAGATAAGTTCCTGACCACCAGTGGCCAACAAGGTATTTATTAAAATCTTTGAGAAGAACTGGTGCTTTTCCCATTTTTACAGATCAAGAGAGTCCTCCAATCCATTATTTATTGCAAAGCAGAATGGTTTGTTTTCTTTCCCGTTTGTAGACGGGTTGTGGGATATGATCCAAGCATTTCAAATTTCTGGTCTAGCAGGTGTACCAGGGAGCTCCTCTGGGCTTTTATACAATAGACGCTACAAAAGTCCCCCTGCTCCTGAAACCTTGTCAACATCAGTCAAGATAATTGTCCTCAATTTTGGAAAGTTTAATGAGTGTAATATAAGCTCCACACAAAATTTTATACTGACTTTGTTTATGTCTTGCACATTAAAAGGACTGCATCATCAACTTCCATGTATTTTCTCAGTTTGTACCAATGAAGAAGGCTTTCAAATCCTGTTTGCATGCAAGCTGCGTGGAGCAGTGGGCATCCGGTGCTGCAAAGGTTAATGATCTACACAAATCGTACCTTTGAGGGTGGTTGCCTTCACAAGACATTGATCATGTTCAGTGCAAAAGTCAGGAGCAGCACCATGCCTACGTTTTTTGTTTTTTTGTTGTTTTGTTGTTTTGTTGTTTTTTTACCCTAAATCATTTTTGATAGCTATGATAAAAGAGGGATTGTGACATTCTCAATACCTGCTTAATTTTAACCATTCACTGCATAATGTTTGTAAGCCCCTCAAATGCTTCAGCTAAAAGGTGATCAAGTGTACCTCTAAGCCACGCATCCTCAAAGTATGTTTATTAGAGCTGACTATCGAATTCAGCTTTTTAGTACAAGAGATGTGTAAAAAAACACAAATACTGTAAACATACACATTGTTAGTTATTGTCATTGACGCCACGAGCAACCTAAGGATTTCATGTTGGTGAAATATCTATATTATTAGTGAAATGTCAATATTAAAGTTATGGCTGTTACTGTGATGTTTTTTTAACTTTCACCACTCCGTTTCACCAAAGTATTGACATAAAATCCCTGAATTGAAATTGTAAGGTCACAGTAGAGGGAAGATGAAATGCATCTTCACAAACATATTCAGTTTAGCCAGAGGCAACAAGCAGTTGGTCTTAAATTTGAACTGTGTCAGGATGAAAGCTTCTTTTTTATATTTGAATCATGAAAATGTAATGTAGGACTAGATGTCTGCACAATATGTTTTGGAAATCTGGAAGTCACAGGTTTTTTTACCTCCTCACTCTGCCATGTCTGATTAGTTCTTCAAATCTTTGTTGAATAGATTCATACGTACCTACATACATACACATACTTTATTAATTCCACACAGGAAATTACTTTGTTACAGCAGCTACATGTAGTCGACAAGCACCACAATATACATTACACAACCCTGTATGAGTATGCCTATACACATTGGTAGAGGGCACAAGTTACAGAAATAAGTTAAAGAGGCCATATTATACTCCTTTTCCCATCTTTGATTTTGATTTTGGACACCTATAGAGCAACTAGACACAACTGATCTAACAGTAAAGTCTGTAGATCTTTGGAAAACTGTTCCTCTTGCCCTCTGTCTTCCCTCTATTGTCTGCGTCAAAACAGTCTGTGTAGCTTCCTCCTCCCCCTTTCCCTCCTCCGTGTCTACCTCTGCCCACCGTTGTACCAACAACTTCTTTGGTCTGATTACTGACACAAAATAAACACAGGTAGGATACTGATAAAATGTTACTTACAATTTGTGCTTCTCACTCTTTAACATGACCAAGTAACATGGGAACAGCGCTGTCCTTTAGCAGCAGTTTAGCCACTAAGCTCATGTGCTCATGTTGAGGAAGTGCCGTGAATAAATCCACACAGTATTTTTCTTTTGTCAGCCAAGAAACAGGAACGCTGTCAACTTCTGTCCGGTGCTTGACTCTTAAGAAAAGCTAAACCAAGTTAACTTTCCTTCATTCAGCCAAAAAAACCACTTTATTGGAGCCATCTCAAACAACGTGCTGTAATCCATGAGGCAGACAGCAGAGCGCAGCAGTGTCTGAACAGAGTGGGGGAGGGGGCGGGCACAACACTGTGTGCAGGGAGTTGGCATGCCCATATAGGGAAGTCCAGCACACATTTATGACAATGGAACAACAGAGTTAAAAAATAAAAAATAAATAAATCCTTAATCCCAAACGTGCACACCTCATTATTTGAAGCTTTGACATTGTTTTAAAAGACTATCTGACATTGTGACAGCATTTATGGTCAGAAAAGACAGAAAAACATAATAGCTCTCCTTTAACAAAAAAACAAAGCTGTACTTAAAATAGCTATAAAATAAGTATAATATATATAACTATAATAACAACATACTCATGTATAGTGTATGAAGAAATGTGCAAAGAGTGCCACCTGTATTATCTCAAAATACAAATGAATAGAAATAAAAGATTAGAAATATAAAAACGCATATCTGCATGTTAAGGTTAACAAATAGATGCATGCATAGCATACAATATTTACTGCACAATAAACAGTTTGATGGCAGCTGGCAGAAAGGACCTCCTGTAGCGTTCAGTCCTGCACCTGTGGCATTTTATGCTATGAGAGATACCAAAAAAAAGGGAAAAAAGTTAATATTAAAAATCTAAGGGCAGATGAAAATGATGTATGAACTGGGTGAAGACTTGCAGAAAGTGTTAAAAGGCACATAGCAAAAGTACACATGTTCATCAAGACCATGATGATAAAAGAGTTGAAATGTGGCCTAGTAAAATCGTGGTTGCTGACATGTTGATGGCATACAGTAGTACTCGGTGTCTCGGCAGTGCACAGTGGTGCTGTGGGATGAGGAATGATTATTTGGCAATGTTTAAAATAACACTTAAACACTGACTTGGTACATCATTCATGACCACTATAAAGGTCAAACTTAGTCGATTTGGGTTAACTATTGGCATTTTTAACAAACAGTTAAGAATAGCTCTGCAAAGCCATGCATGCAGAGAGCAACTGTGATCACAGCTTGTGATTTTTTCACAGCGTGAAATCTCTATAAGACGGGATACAACGGTAGAAGGTGTTGTTTATCCTAATGATTTGTTGGAGGTTTGCTAGTTCACACAAACTGAAAAATGCCGATTGCCTGCAGCTCCTCTGCATTCATCTTACTTGTTCACTGTATTTTGTTGTTACAAAAGCAGTAAATGCCACTGTGCTTCCTGAAACTGTTTCACAATAAAAGCCACCCTGTGGTTCTGCTACCTAACAGTTTGGATGCCATTTATTCAAAGAAAATAAGCACAGAAATGTAGAAGGAGAACAAAAATCTAAACCACAAAGGTTATTAGATATACAGGAGCTACCATACTAAATTACTACAATTTTAAACATAGCAGTGGTGCCTTCTTTCTAGACCACCTTGAGATGCTTTTGACCAATCAGGTAATCACAAGACATTGTGTTGTTAAGGAAGTGACTGTAATGTTTTGATCCTGATCCCGTAGTCAAAAGGCACATTTTTATAGCTAGGAAAGCCATCATGCCGTGACAACAGAAAGGGGCCTTGATTTGAGTTTTGTGGCCTCGAAATATCAATCCACGAAAGCACTTTCTGAATTAGATTGAAAAGATTACCTGCAAAAGTAATCTCCTTGAATTTTGTCAAATATCTACATTATAAGGGTGGGCTTTTTATCACAGACAGAAGTAAAAGTAGACTATTAATATTTTTTTTTACTAGGCAACCCCCTAAATTCCATGGAAACAAAAATGAGAAGAAGAGAAATACAGATCCGACAAAAACAGCTTTCCTTTGCTGATTTATGTTGCTTTTTCACAAAAAAATTAAAAAAAGAGGAAAAGCAAGTTTTGGTAAAATGAAGGAGATAGAAGAAGGAGAAATATGAACTCTCAGTCGTAATTATTTTTATGTTTACAGACAGTTTTTTGGTTTAACTGGTATTATTTGTGCTGCTCACACCTGTCAACCATGTTTAAAATAATCTTAATGGGAATGTCTGGCAGTGACTTGATCAGAAGGCAAACGATTACGATCATTAAACACCACATGCTGTATCATTTTATCTCCCAACTGTCAACACCAACTGGCCCAGACTGGAAAGAACTACATGCCATTTGGTCCAATCACTCATTACACTCAAATCATAAATGTTAGTGGTCCAAATATTGCAGTGTGAGTTCAACCTTTAAAATTAATCTTCATTTTTATTTGCAGCTAGATATTCAGTTTGTAAATCTCTAAATCTCTGACTGCAAACTTGGCCCTGGAAATATTCTCACTGGGTTATGTTGTAAGAAAACCAGCCTCCACTCCAAAAAGAGATCCAACCTGACCTCAACCTTAGCACCGCCTGTCCTCCAAGCTGCGCATCCTACCCAACTGACATCTTAAACGGCTATACACATAAATTAGACTATTGAAAAACCTCTCTCTGAAATGGCTGATTGATTGAAAAGCAGTGCTAAAATACTGCTGCAGAGACAGACAAAGGACGGGGGGCAGAATGGTTGATTACACACTGTCTGAGTCAGCTGTCCGGGCCATTGAGCCTGCTGCTCACTCACAAGAGATGACACACCTTAAGGCTATGATGGCTATCTCCAGGATCCTATCTCTGGTCTCTTGGTTTTTGCCAGATCTCACCTTTACTCATTTCCCCAAACTTTCCTTAGCCAGCCATACCTTTGTGCAAACCTTTTTTTGGCTAGAAGGTAAAACGTTCCTGCCACAATTGGTTTTTACCTTCTTTGACCTGTAGAGAAAAATGAAAAATGATGTTAGGGTGCTCAAAGTACTTTTGGCCAGGGCAGATGTGAGAGGACTCAATGATGTGGATAAATGTGAGAAATATCAATGCAGAGTCTAGTTCATGCAGTGAAATTGTACTGCAGGATACTAGGGCTCAGGAGTTGTGATTCCAATGCTGAGTTTGGTTTTTGGTTCAATAGAAGCAGTCATTATTGAGATATATTGTCTGCTACCCTCCTTTTTGAAAACAAAAAATGTCAGTTAAAAAAAAGAAGAATAGTAATGCTCAGGCCACACCAAAAGATTTTTCAAATCTTAACAGATTTTGAAAATGTGAGAGACCCCACACATGACGACAAAAAACATGGATTTAACAGTTTTGTTCCTTTGTGTGTGGAATGCAATGATATGACAAAAACAGCACAACACACTCTTAACAGATTCCAGTCTCAAGCAACTAGAGTTCTGTCTCTTAACACTGGAAATCTCGCAAAATCTCTTGAGGTCAAACAAGACTTTAGAGTAAACAAACATGGCGGACGAGGGGCAGGAAGAGTTGGCGATTGTAGTTTTTGGACTCCATTTGACTGAAAATCCATTTTAAAAGAAGAAAAAGGTGGAGACGATGTGAAATGAGCTTTATGCTCCGTGTTTGTTATTGCTGCCATGGCAGCCATTGTTATCTTTGGTCAGGTCACTTCCCAATTGGCTATCATTTTGTTCCACGTGACAATCCATAGAGTGCATGCTCATCTGTTCCCCCCTACACATATGGATATCTGATCGTAAACACTGAATGTGTTAAATATTTCCTATTTGAAATCGGTGCAGGCCCCAAATTTTTCCAAGCAGATTTGATTACTCTTAACACGCTTCACACCACAGGAAAATCTGATAAGATAATCTTTAGAACCATCCAAAAATTGGGACTTTCCTTAGGATTATCAAAAGGGGAGAATCTGGCCCAAAATTGGCCCTGCGATCTTGTAATGTGTACCCTGCTTAAATTAAGCAGTGGTAAGTGTGAATTATTTTCTGAAAAAGAACTTAGGAGAGCTTGCCCAAAGCAAGTACAGTGTGTTCTGTAAGATATTTACTGTAAATTTGCTTTTTGAGAGAGCTGGGTTACATATTTCCGTCATTTTCATAAGGAGAAATCATTCCAGACAGCTATGAAATCCCAATGGTGCTCATAAACAGGAACTAACACAAGACAATATAGATGGTAGTCTGAGTTCAGTGTTAAGATCTTTATGTCTTCCAAATGAAACCTAATTTCTAGCCGGCTTTAATCGGGCAGTTGTCTGGCTGCCTGTTGCGGTAGGTTTCTTACCGTCAAGTAAAACTTCAGATGCCACTGTCTGTCAAGAGGTGTCTCCGTTGGTGACATGGCCAATCTTTGACATAACGCTCAGTCTGTCTCTCCTCAGTCCCAAGAAGGGGCTGTCATGCTTCAGCAGGCCGGATAATTATTTCCCTCTTATCCCTCCTTGCCAGGGCCAATCCTAGCCTTCAATAGAAGCCAGGGATCGCACCGCTTCCCATCACCTCTCTCTGTCTCTTTTCTTCTCCATCTCTCTTCCTCCATCTGTTTCACGTCACCCCACTCTCTGACTTCAACACCCGTATTTTTCCCTCAGTCTGTCTTTGTGTCATTCTCTTTTTCTTGTTCTGTATCCTCTCTAAGAATAGATTTGCACAGACAAAATAGCTCCTCAGTTTGACAGAATTGATGCTCAAAGTAGTAAACGTAGCATAAAAGATTGCCATATGAACATCTTTATTGCATGGCTTGTCTTACCCATTTGATGCTCCCTGCACATATGAGAAAAACATTAAATTATGCCCTTCCTTTCATCCACACAGACTAATAATTCTGCCATGACAAGAGGCACAATTACACAGTGTAGGCAATTTCAAGGAATGAAATGACTCTAAAAAACTGCTAGCTGTGTCTAAAGTCTGTGTTTTGACAGACAGTGTTTACCTTTATCTTTTATATCTAGGGAGAATATTGCTTATTTGTGATGACTGTGTAGACAAAGCTTTTTTTTTTCCACTTTTGTCATCCATAGTCAAACCTGTAACAACGATGCTCTGTTATGATAATTTGATACCTAGGACATTTTTTGTATTGTAAGGGGGGAAATGTTGAGCATTCAGTTATTCATTCAGTTTTTCACAGGTCCACATGTATCTAGTTCTCTTGTCCCTTTTGGGTCCCATAAGTAGGGTAAAAAATGGACAACCAAGCAAAGCTGCCACTTTCTGAATCAGGGGCAACATGACAGGTGGCAGCATGTCCTGAACAAGAGATTTAACCACGTGAGGCAATTTACTCCAATCTTCTTTCAGAAACAGAATAATCGTTTCTCACCAACAGCAGTCCCATCAGTCCAAGATGTTTGATTAGTGCAAGCCAGCCTGCCTTGATTCAGAAGCAGTGCATGTTAACCTGTGGCCCCAGGGCCGAGCGCCGGGGCCCCCAGCAGATCAAAAACAAATAAACAAGGCCTGCCAGAGCAGGCTTTGACGGTACAGTCTGTCTCCAGTAGATAAGACAGAACAATAGTCCTTAATAGGCCACAGAGAGACACACACCCATCTCCAGTCCTGCCTTTTTCTACTCCTATCTGCTTGCTGGTAACAAAGGAAACAAGATGCTTTCCCTTTTCTTTCTTTCCTGCAGAGAGATTAGCAGCGCTTAACAGGGGTATGGGCATGAAAATGTGTATTTGAGTGATAATTCAGCAACGCATGCAAAACTTGTGACAAGGAGCCTTGCAGAATGAGAAGGAATACAAAGCTTTTATTCCCTCCTGGGCTGAAACTTGGAGGAGAAAAGTACATCGTGTTTATTTGTCTAGTTATCAGTCTGTGGAAGAAATGTGAAGATTTTCGGAGTATGTGATGAAGCTTTTCGGTGTCCTTTTCGTAGTTCAGTCAATGCAAATGGCCATCGATGTATATATAATATGATGGAATTTGATATTTTTTTTAGATATACATGCCTGGATCCATAACGAAAACGCATATTTTGTCAAACATGCGTGCCAGACACACAAAGTGCTGAAGCACAATACACGACCTCGTGAGCATGTCAAATTGTCTGGGCAACATTTCTTACTTGTGCTAAATGCAGTTAGTGAGGAGTATAATAGCAGGCAGAAAAGCCTGTTTCTCCTGTGAAGGGCCTTTTTTTAACTTTGACGCAAAAAAGCCTTGGCAGGCTATTGGAATGCCAGCAGAAATGATCCTGTTTTGTAAAATCTGAATCATTTCACCGGCACCCAGGTAGAAGGCACCAGCTCATGCCGTATCACCGCCTGAAAGAACACACAAAGATCCTCTAAAAAGAGCGAGCTGGCACATTATACCTGATGCCTTTATGCTGAGCTCTGATGAAAGAAATCCACCTGGCTGCCAAGTTAGCTCACCTGAAATGAATGCCTTTAAGGAAAGAGGCTGTACTTGGTCCTGTGACAGGAGGTAAAATGCTATAGAGTGTGATGTTGGAGAACTGGAGTGTGCAAGGCTATTACATATCTTAAGGCAGGGTTACTGAGACGCTGTGAGCTGAATGGAGCAGAGCAGTTTTAGACTTCTGATTGGAGAGGGCATTAAACCAAGGAGACTGACCCTGAATTTGGCTCCCATTCTGTTTCTTCAGTTCGTTATTGTGGCATTTTAACCCACACACAGACCTGCACCTTCCGAAAAAGGAGCAATATTTTTTTTTAAACTAATGTGTGCAGCACAAAAAAGGGGCCAGTATGCTTGACAAAAGTATATATTGCATTTTAGAGCTAAATGAGCTGTCCTGTGAGGGAACATTAGAAAAATTAAGATGCACACAGTTTTAGAATTTATGCTCCTTTCCCTCAATTGTCTCTGCATATTTTCGATTTAGTGCTATGTTCCCTGGTGGTACAGAGTATCACATTATCTCTCTTCAAATTACAGTCAGATAGCTGCGTGGGGGTGGTGTAGCTCTGGATCTGTGATCTTTATTTAAAATGGCAGAAGTGGTGCAACTTCTTCATCAAAAATAAAAAAAATCAAAAACAAAGAAAATACAGGGGAAAAAAAACTTCTAGACAAGTGCGGCTCAGTCCTCACCACATTCATATTTCTGCAAACTGCATTTACTTCTGTGCCAGGCTACATAAATCATGTCTCATGTATCATTAATATGCACGGGTGTCAATAGTCGATGCATGAATGGAAGAAATATGTTTCTTCCCAATAGAGACAGTGTTGAAAAATGAGCTGCAGATAGGTGAGAACACATCCTTCTCTAGTGAGGCTGCAAAAAGGCATCTAAATCTCTGCTGCCCTCCAGAGGGGGCCAAATAACGCTGTGTGTCTACAACGATGTCAGTCATTTCATCTGGTGTCTTTGTTCAAAAATCTTTATTGTAGAGAAAATTGATTAAATATTTAGGCTTAAATAAGTACAGCAGATAACAGAGTTACGTGTGGGGATTTGTTCAATAATTTTCATGTCCCTGATAAGCATTTATGCATGCTGTGTAAGAATTTCTAAAACAATTTTGACCTCATGCCTCTGCTGTGAGCCTCTCCTGCACAGGACAGTGGGAAAAGTCACTTTCACACAAGTAGCCTAAGGCAACAAAGAATACACACAAACACACACACTCACTGTGAACTGCAGATAGTCGCCAACAGTCAGTTCAATTCACAGCTAAGAGTTTGAGAACCAGTGAGTTTCACTTTCTCTCACTGCTGAATTCTCGTGCAGTCATTTTACTGTCTGCTACTCCTCACACATTTACTTTCACACCAGTCACTGATACAAGGTACAAGGTAAGTAAGTCAGTGAATCAGTTGTACAGAATAAAGTTTTAAAAAACTATTTTTTTGAAATAAGTTTTATACATTTTTATGATATCCAATTTTTTAAAATACTATTTCTTTATTGGTAGTATTTTTAAAAAACTGCTATATGAGCATAATGTGCTGTTCATTAAAAATGTGTGAATAAAGCTTTTTTCGACTGCACGTTCATCTGTGTTCGAACTGTACATGTGGGGAAGTCGGTAACTACATGTGGCTTTGCACCTGTGAACGATGATCATCCACATCCGTGCCTGCTGAGTTTGCCAGTCAACATATGCGCGTCAGTGTGTTGAAGCAGATCACCATCAGTAGTACCAGTGCAATTACTTGTCACAAGTAGTACTACTCCTTTGAAAACAGTTGTATTACCAGTATGTTGAAATCTTCTTTTTAAAGTCCCAGAAAATAACATTGTTGATATCATCAGGGTTCTCTCTCAAAAAGCTTTTTACAGACTTCAGACGTGGATAAAAATATAGGCTTTTGCCAGGCAGAGAGGGTCTAACTGAGGACGCCATTGAATTTTGTTGTTGGAAATGTAGAAGAAATTGTTTTCAAGCTTAACTCAACCATGGGGACCAAAAGTCAGGATGTCTCAAACATCTTTTGCCATTTATTTGACCATTCTTCTATAAATCTTTCTCTTAATAAGAGTTAAATGCTAAAACCACTAAGGGGCCTCTTTAACAGTCGGGTTTGAAATAGTGATAGACACAATTATGCAGTTATGCACAACACAAAATATTCTTGTTTGCCAAAGAGATTGCATCCACCGACAAAACGACCCCCATGGTATCAAAAATGATACAATAATTAGCTGGCAGGTGTTTGTTACAGTTGTGTATCTGGGCACATCAAACATCACTTTGTTTAAAAGTTTAGTTAGTCTGAATAAACATACAACATTTTTTAAAGTGAAAGTAACCGTGGTGACAAAATAAATGCAATGATGAACAGACTAACCAGGTTTAAACTGATTAAAACAGAAGTTCGCTCAATGTAAAACTGTACCTTTTGCTTCTATAATTGGCCATTGTGTAAGTGAAAAATTCAATATGAGAAGTCCTGTGAGCTTAAAACACTTCGTGGTGTATTATTGCTTTATGTAATCTGAAGGATATGATCGGTTTTCTGTATTTTAATATCTGAAACATGTTCATCTGCCGTGCGGTTTGTGGTACAGTTCGGTTTGGTACGGCACGGTACCCGTCGGAACGGTACCCCTAGATCTGCCTTGCATTACCACTGCCAACCGTACCTTTACATGGTGAACGGTAAAGCTGCACAGTTAATCAAAATTTAATCAAAACTGCAACATGGACTACTGCAAATTTGAAATCGCAGGGGGTGCAATATTTGTTCAAAAAGAAATGTGTCAAAATACAGTTAATTTCAAATACTTTTCTGCTGAGTGCAGAGTTGTCCCAGCCTACATCATATTCTACACTATGAAGAAAACGTCTTAATTTGGTACAGATCACTGCAAAAATTGCAACATAATCTTTTTAATATGTTTTCCAATGCAACTGAGACAAGTTCTGAAAAAAATTATCATGTCCTCAAAAATCAAACATCATATCGCAATTGCAATATCAGTCAAAATAATGCAGTTAGATATTTTTTCAATTATCAGTTCATAGTGCAAGTCATGCATTGAACGTAAGAAAACATTCCACCTCAAAGGATGCATCTGAGCGGTTAAGTCTGAAAACTTCATGACAGATATATAAACAAGCATCACCTGGATAATTTGACTACATATTTGACATCTACATGGTAACATTCTTGCCTAAGAGTCAGCAAACTACAGTGTGTGTAGCTCCACCATCTTAGGGCGCTTTAGGACAGCTTGGTACACCAATGAAAGGGTGACCAAAATAAATACGGCACAGTTATTTGGTGCCCTTTTAACAGTAGAAACATTTAAAAAAATAAGTACTGTACCGTGCCAAACTGAACTGTGCCGCTCCTTTTCCTCTCATTTTTTTGTTTCCTGGATCACGTTTCTCTGTGATGAACGAAATCAGCATGGAACAGTTCTCTGTGTTGCTCGGTTTCTTTTCCATGGCATCTAAGTCTCTATACTGCTGCCTACGTCTGTGTTTGTTTTGGAGATCTCACTTAGTCTTGTGTCATTCTCTGCTGTTTAGAAGGAGATGCTCATTTGGATAGCGTGTAGAGGACAATGCCATGGCTGTCACTCTGATAGCTATCCAAGTCCTTGATCTTCTCTCCCTATAAACACCATCGCCACACACTTAAAAGCATACACATTCACAACATGCACGCACTCACACACGTACACACACACACACCCACAAGCTGCTCATCCAAATCGGCACTAACAGATTAGCAGTGATTATAAACAAACATGGAGGATTAATCCTGTGTGCTCTCAGTCTACTTTTCCACTGAGCTAGCCAGGGTAAT
>JAQFJB010000012.1:22923608-22934187 GCA_029874875.1 Naso minor | reverse complement strand
ACGTGATGACTGTTCACGCAGAATAAATTTGGAAAGGCAACAACCAATGAGGAAGGGTGAGAGAAAATCAAATCCCCTCCCTCTGAGAATTGCTCAAAGTGGACGTATTGCCAGACCAAAGCCCAGTCCTTAACCGACCCCCACCCACTACCACTCACCTTACCAAATGTCACTCAAAATTGTGTTACACTTGCAGCTGTGGAGTGTCCCTCTACTGAAGGGGAGGGTATAAATTTTGATAGCCAAACTATGGGACACCCTTTAAATTTAACCAGGAAAAAGGATGTAGCTGTTACCATAGCAACGGATGGATGCCCTGCTTGCATGGCTGTTGCGTTATTCACAGGTTACAGTATGCAATGATAGCTGCTGCTCGCTGAAGACAAAAGCATCTCAAAAGTGTCACAGCTTTGCTGTATTAGCAAGAAGGAGCTACTGCATTGCAATCGCCATTGAGTATTTAATTGAATAACCATTAAATGTCATTGTAGAGACTCCTTGTGGAGTCAGTTACACATGGACAAGCAGCAGCCTGCTGGCTAATTATTATTAGTTATATAAATTGTCCGTCACTAGCCCACTGCAGCATATCTGAATTTCCACAGTTCTGGTGATTGCCCTTGTCAGCGTGACAAAGGTGCGAGTTAAAAATCTACTGGAGAACACAGAAAAACAGAACTTCCATTTGTGTGTTGCTTACTTCTCGATTCTCGTGTTGCACTTCCTGCCAGGACGGCCGTAAGCCTGCACCAATGCAGGCTCGCTATTGAAGGGTTTAATAGTCCACTTACACACCACACTACTTGGTCTGTGACGACCGTTACTGTGGTGGGTTTGGGATTGGGCCACAGAGTGTTGGGTGCGAAACTTGTTTCAACAGCCAGTCAGCTCGTAGCTACATCACCTGTTGCTAAGCAGCGCAGCATAGAGCAGCCAAAAGGAACAAAACGACCCATGATAAATCTGATAAGGGTTTGAAGGAAATAATACATGCATGTGATTCAGTATAATTTCATCTCATTGATATCAGCCACTCTGTTACTGTTAACTCTCATTACATTATGTCAGACATTTAAGTTATTGCACATGTAAATTATCACTTCTAATTGCTGCTGCTTCACTAAAAATCAAACAACAAGCCAAATACGGGGGTGGATTTTATTGTGAAGCAGTAACAGGAAGTATGATGCATTTGTCCCAGAGGTCAAGAAGATCACAATCTAGTCATTCAAGTTTAAAATGTAATGTTACGTAACTAACTCCTCTTACTATTCCGTGCAATTGTGTGGAAACCGCTTGCTTTGTGCTCCTTATGAAATCTGATTTAGGATTAAATTACTTTTGAGTGCTTTCTTTATTATAACATAGTGTGTTTGTTTGGCTAGAGTTGCTGTTGCCACCATTTACCATAGGGTTCGCCAAATCAACCAGAGTTGAATTACTTATATTTTTCATCTTGACAGTAAGTTTTGTGCTCTTAAGTTGCACTTTTCCTCTGCACTTGCATTTGCAGAATTTTAATTTTTGAGAAGGCAGCAGTCATTTGCTTCTCTCCTCTTTAATTTAGAGCGTTTGCATACATCAGTGGAGAACATAACAGGGCCTCCACCATCTTGGAGACCCCTGCTGCAAGGCAAACTAAACACTCCAGTCCTGTAGCTGCAGGCCAGCCAGCATCTGAGGCCACACAGCCAGGCTGCATGAGTCACTCAGTCCAGAGCGAACCAAAATGTGTAAAAACTTCACATTGGCAGATTAGTTTGTTTACATCCTGCACTGGACGTGATTTGGCCAGGCTGACGCACGACACAGCCAGAAAGCCTGTCTTCTCTTTCCTCCCTTTGACTCTGTCCTTCTCTGCCTCTTTCCTTCTTTTTTCCTTTCTTGCTTCCTTCTTTCCTTAATGCCTCATTCCACAGGTAACTGAAAAGTGAGATGGTATTAACTAAGAAAAGGAAAGCAGAGGTGAATATATATTCAACACTGGCTTTCAAATGGAATCTGAGTTCCCATTTCTGATCCCATCCTGCATCTGTCTGTCACATTTCTCCTTCCTGTTTCTTTCCCATCCTTCCCTTCCTTCTTGTCATGCCTGTGCCTTCTCTGCCCATCATTCATTTATTTACTCATCTTTTTGCACCTCAGGCAGATTTCCATTCATCCTGCTGTTATGCTTCCTTTCTCCACCTCTGCCTTCATCTAACTTCTATCTCTGTCACATCCTCATTTCACTCCATTGTGCCTTCCTGCGATGTTCAAACTCTTGCTGTACAGCAGCTTCCCTTCTTGCTTACTTTCACTCTTCTTGTAATCTTCTTCTTCCATACTTTTTGTCACCCTCCTCTGTACCTTTTTTCTTTGGTTGATCTATAGTTTTTCCTCATATCACTCATTCCTTCTTATTTCTCTTACCTCCTACCAACCTCCTTCCTGACTAAGCCATTATACTTTGAATAAGCTAATAAGAGGCAAAAGAAGTTAAATAGAGGGAAAAGGGGCTAAATGTGTTCTTTGCTGTCTTTTAAATATTCATAGTGATCTTTTTGCAAAGTAAACCCTCTTCTTGCTAAGTTGTCTTTTCTGGCAAAGCAGCGTCAGGAGAGCTGGAAAGAAACCCTCACCCGGACTGACAGCACTTAAAAGCTCTTTTGGTGTGACCTCTGAAAGCCAATGCCCCCTAATTAAAACAGCAGCAGAAGCAACAGAATGCTGTTTCAAATTGCTTGATAATTAGATCCCAGATTTATCCTGCTGGAGCGCTCGGCAGGTGTTCAGCTGACACACTCAGACACTCCATTGTCCCACAATGCCGAGCTCTCATGCCGTCTGCTGAGTAAAAATAAAGGTGAGACACTATCCTGGGGGGCCGACCGTGCGGCTCAGTGGAGGAATAAGCGGAGATGCTTTTGTTGCTCGTGAGTTGCTTCTTTTCTCCTGTGTCTTCCACACTTTTTTGTCAGATGGCTGGCTGGTTTTGATCTCGGGTTTTTCAAAATAAAAATACATTCACTTCATCATGACCTGATCTATCAACTTCATGAATCATGCAAGTTGCAGCATCTGAATGTGTGTGTGTCTGTTTGCTTTTTGTGTTCAGAAAGGGCTGCGACTTGTGGTGAAGGTGACTTTCGCAGTTAATAGCGATAACGTTACCTTTTCACTGCCTTCTTTTCTCCCTCTGCCGTCTCATACTCAGGCTGAATATATGAAACCTGTGTGTGTCGAGTGCCATCGCCATCAAACGACTCCGCCTGCAGCGCGCGCTGAGAGAAGGGTTTGTGCCGAGACGAGAAAAGTGGCCTGTCACCTGTGATTTCGGCAACAATATAAAGCGGAGCGATAATGGCAAAATGAAGGCTGCTGCCGCGCTGAAGCACTCTCAGACATCCAGCTATAAACAGACACAGTACACAAGGTAATGAAGTTTAGCATGTGAGCGAAGATCTGCCTTGTTGAGGACCTTTCTTTGATGCTCGAGCTGCAGGTAATCAGAGTAGATGTGTTTATTTTACTTGCGTATCGTGGATGCGTGTAAAAACCCACCTGGATAACAAATCTGTGCATATTGGTGTGTGTGTGTGTTTATTCTGTTTGAAGACGGGATGAGCTGTTTGTGTAGTGAATATGCTTGAAGGTTTGTTTGCATTCTGACTTGCAAATGAATTGCTTTTCCCAAAGAGATAAACTGCCAGCTTAGCACATCTTGGCCCGGAACATTGAAATCATGTGGCAGCAATTAGCATGAACTGAATACACTAGAAAGAAAGATAACAAATTGTAAACTTTGTCTTACCTTTTGTTTACCCGCAGCAGATTTACTGAGCACACACGGTCAGTGTGTTCACACCGCTGCACACATTCATTAGTGGCAGCTTTCACAGAGTGCAGAGCTCAGCCCTCCTGCTGGCTGCAGGGAAGACTTTGGGGAGGTTTACCAAGTTTACCAGGTTTATTAATGGCAGCTCATCAAGTCAGCTTAGTTTTTGGTCAACTCTGAAAAAGAAAACATCATTTGCAGGTTTCGATTGGCTCACATCACTCAACTCTGCCAGTTGTAGAGGCGCAGAATTTTTTAAAATTTATTTATTTATTTTAATTACAGCAAGTTTGGTAAATCAAGTCAATTTTATTTTTGGTCAACTTTGAAAAAATCAATCATTTGCAGAATCCTGATTGGCTCACGTCACTCAAATTTGCTAGTTGTGGAAGCACAGACATTTTTTAAAATTACAGCAAAGTTGGTTAAATTTGAGTTTAACTGATCACATGTTGAAGTGAATGGGTTAATATTACTTAAATGAAGCTTTCATAGTGTCCATGAACATACCAGATTAACTGGCATGAAAACAGGTCCGCAACTGTGAAAATATGGTCACTGAATGTTGCCTCAATAAATATGAGGCAGACAGAATAAGATGGGAGTCAGCAGGGTTTTTTTTCAAATCAGGAAGTAATTTTCTTTTTTTCTTTTTCTTTTTTATTCCTTGAGATGTATAACTCGCAAAGACAACGTAACAAGTGAATGCAGCTTTTTAATGTACATGTAGAAACATTTTCAATGACCGTTCATTTACAACCACGGACATTTTTCAGCCCCGGGTTCACTTTCAAAACATCACACAGTTTCAAAAGCCGCAAACTATGTGGACTCTACAGTGGATCCGTTTTAATTACTTTGAAACCAGCTGCTACATATAACAATGTCATCTCATTTTTCCATTAAACTCCACCGGCAGTTACACCCAATGTATCCACAACACATTTAACTGATATTGTCTTTTTAAACTGTAGAAATTAAGTTAAAAACCTGACATAATGAAAAACTAACGCAGACTTTTTTTTTGTCTGTTTACCACAACACATTACTGGAATAAGGTTCATTATTGGAATAAAGTGAGATCAATAAATTAAAATAAACATTAGAATGAAAATAATGGAAATTCTCTGATACTTTTTTTCCTTCCAAATACTGATTCTCATACCTTGGCTGAAACAGTTTTGGGGGGGTTTTTAAAATGTTTTTTAAACTTTTATTTTCATTGTAACTGCTGTATATCATCAGCCCTGTATTGATGTTACAGGGGCACAGGACTAATATATAAATAAGGAAATCTGATTGGTGTACAGGTCCATGTACTTGCTGACATGGAATCCAGTAGTAAGGCAGTATTTAAATGCTACAAAATCAGAGTATTTAAAGTGGGACTGGGCAAGTTTTATTATGCTTTAACTTATCGTTATGGTGTTGGTCGAACAATGTATTGACTGAAAAATAATAGTGACGTCTAAGTTTGAAGTAGCTCCCTGTAAGCTTTGTTTTACCATGCAGTTCTGGATTAGATGAGGGTTTGTTTCCTCCTGCTTTCATGTCTTCATTACAGACTAAATGAGTGAATAAACTCATGCTCTCTTTGACTTCGCCCTCCACCTTCAACCAAACTCCTGCTGTAGTTACTATTTTCTATGAAGCAGGACTTAACCTATGTTGTAAAATTATGACGATTTCACTTGACCTTTTCGCTGTTCTTTCCTTCTCTCTTATTTCTAGAGTAATGGTGATCGTTTCCTCATGGAACACAAGTGCAGCGAGTCCAGTGTTGGCAGTTTTCTAACTTCTGAGGAAAGAACGTGGAGGAAAGAAAGTGATCCGGTTGCGTTTGTGACAGGAGCATCTACAATAATACTAAAAACACTGGGAGGGTTTTAAAAAGATGCCCGTTTCTACTTCCAGTGTTAAAAATATCAGTACTATGTTTCTTCTATTCAGTCGCTACACCAGTGTCTCTATGTGTAAGAGGAAGGGAGAAACAGGTAGAACAGAAATGAAAGCAGGGCCTGCTCTCAGTGATGAAACATTATCTACAACCAAAGGATATTTCAAACACTTTCGCTTGTAAAATTCTCCATTACATGGGTCAATAGAGGGCAATGGGAGAAGAATAAATACCTACACCTCTCCAGAAGACCAAAGCTTCCTTTGCCTGTACACACACGGACACACACATACACACACTCATACACACACCGGCTGACACTCGCTGTCAGCCCATCTGATTGCCTGTTAGGGAGTCTCACCCACAACGACAAGTGCCCTTTTTCGCCAAGAACCATTTTCCCCGCCATGTCAGATATGGGGATATTAATGAATGCACAATGACAGTACTTAGGGAGCCAAGCAGCTCTCCTGCCTCTGCAAATTTACCCACAGGTCACTTTTGTATGACAAGGAAAAAGAAACTACGGAAACAAACAGGTGCGGGTCAGAAACTCATCTCCTCTCCCAGATTAAAAACTCATCTCTCAAAGCAGCGAGGTGTTATTGGGGCTGATTCACGGGGCTTTCAATGCAAATGGAGGTGTGATTAGGCACATGGGGGTGTGGGGAGTGCGCAGTGGAGATGTGGCTGGTGCAGACGAAAACGGTGTATCCCTCTGTCCAATTACCTCTGTGCGGGATAACAGAGAGAGGCTGAATCTGCCTCTGAATCACCCACAAAGAGTTAAAGTTCTGTGTATTTCTGACAATGTTCATTCACCAAGATGTATGCCATTGTCACATCAGTGTGAAACTTTCTGTATTACTATGTATGTAATCCTGCAGCATTTGAGCATCGGAAACATAAGAATATTGGTGGAACAGAGGCCAAGAAAACATGTTTGCTTCAATGATCCAGCAAACTAAATGAGACTATCTCTTTGAAAAGAAAGTCCACTCTCACATCCATGTGGTGTAATATGAAATGAGTTGAAGGTGTGATGAATTCATAGGTCATTAAAGCGCTACTTCTGATGCCTTTTTAATGAAAAGCACCCCTGTAGAGCAAAGCCAGCCAGCTTAAAACCAGGAGATTTTATCTGCTGTTGTTTCCTCATTAACCTTAAATTATGCAAGCCAGTACAGCTGACATTTGAGTTTGTGGACAGCTCTGTTCGGTCGCTCTTACAGTACCACAATCCTCCCACTCCTCTCCCTCTCTCATCCTGATAGCTGAGGGCTTTCATGTTAGCTCCAACAATCTAAGTCTTGTCTGCTTCTTTCCTCTGTAATGAGCTCCGGGAAGCTGACAAGGTCATGTGGCACAGACACAGGGAAAATATATTTTCTTCTTCTGTGTGTAGACTATGAGTGTTTGCACAGGTTTGTTTTTTTTTATCTTTAGAAGTGTGTGCTTAAGTGTGTTTGTGCTTGTGGAAGCACATCAAGCCACAATGCTAAACCAAGGTCGGAATAAACAGAAACTCATTCATCCCCGTACATTTCTCGTTACAACCCTGATCCCCGCGAATACCTGTTCTTTCTAATTTCTGGTGGAGGCTCAGCTGCAGCCTCAGGGTACAGTTTCATAATAAAGTATACATATTTATCTGGTCTGCTGACATCAATGATCCTATCTGGATCGATGAGGAGGATTAGTATTACACACTGAATCTGATGACACCTGCTCAGTGGCCTGTGGACATTTTTAAAGGTTGTTCATAATAGAACAAGAATAAGTGTGTCTGAGTTCTGCTGTATCTTTTGTTACATTAAAGGAGAAGTTTGTTTTTTTGCACATTAAGCCCAATCATAGGGTTCATTGATCGCATACAACAGTAAATAGCGATATTATGACGAATGGTGCAGTCTTGAGAACGCAAGCTCATTGCTGATGTCACCGCAAGCTGAAAACAGCAGAGGTTCAGGGGCACTGAAAGTGCTTTGCCAAGCCCTCATAAAATACAATAAATGCTTGTTTTTAAAGAAGAGAAACTCAGCAAATGTTTAGTGGTTTCCTTTCAGGCACCAATACTAAAACTTCAAGTTAAAGAACAGCTTATAACCTGGAAACAGCTGTTTGTCTGTTTCCTGAATCAACTGAAACAGTCGTTTCTGGGATTACATCCCAATATTTAACTTTTTTAGGGTAGGTACATGAGAGGACACCACAAAACGTTCAGTGAGCTTTGCGTCTTTTAAGTGTTAATATGTTTTTCGAGGGATTGTCGAAGCACTTTCAGTGGCCGTGCACCTCAGCGTTTTCAGCTCACAGTGACGTCAGCAATCAGCTCCCATTCTCAAGTCTGTACCATTTGTCATAATAATGCCGTAGAACATAGTATGTGATCATAAATATCCTTATTGTAAGGCTTAATGTGCAAAAAATGAACTTCTTCTACAAATCAACTGATAACACTTTACTTGCTGAAGTATGTCGAATTGTGGAGATCTGAGAACATGGTCGTGGCAACACTGCAACAACAGAATTCTGCAAGGCAAGAAACAAGCAGTCAGACTGATGACAACAAATTTTTAAATGGATGAAATCAAATTTACCACAGAGTCTGAACCTTGTCACCAGGCCTAGACTGATGATTAGGGACAGACAAACTTGCCCATTTGGCACCATTCTCTTCTGCAAATTCTTCCTGACCAACACTTCTCTGCAATGTCATGCAGTTTTTTGGATTAAAACAAAACTGGATGTCTACAGCTGCAAGTCTTTGGCAAAAGTTATCCTCATCATGATCCACGTACAAGACGTAAGAGGAAGCCTTGCTCTTTTATTAAAGTGTTATCCTAGTATGCAGTACAATAAATAGACATGAAACATGGGATAATCCTGTTGGAAGCTTGCGTGACGCAAAATAGAGGACAGAATTAAGCCTCTTTGTTTGTAAATTTAAATTGTATCTTCCCCTCTTGAACTTGTTGAGCATCTCGGGGAAAGAGTTTTGGCAGGAGTTGCTGGAACTTTGCTCTCAAAAAACAAACAAATAAAGACTAGGACATAACTGCTTGCACTGCTAGCATCTGCATCACCCACTGTTCTTCATGAGTCATTTCACTGTGGATCAACAGAGGGGAGGAAAGTAGAAATTTCAACACAGCTTTCTCAAGCAGTGAAACAGCTGTCAATTTACCGTCTTGGTGGAGTTACAAAGCGGTGGCAGTGAGCTGGGAGATCCCTCCTGTCTTCCTCCACCTGGATCCATCGCCCTTGATGCACATTGTCAAGGACACCTGAAAAACTCCACGGTGGAGTCGACCGTGCGGGCAACAGTCCCGAAGAGGCCTGCGCAACAGCTGCTTAGGAGTCCGCTGAGGGATAGATGTGTGTGTGTGTGTGTGTAAGACAAACAGAGATGGAGGAAACTTAGAGCGTTTATCTGAAAGACATAGTGTTTATGTAGATTTATCAAATGACATAAGAACAGGTTGCATGAAGTTTTTCTGAGAAAGGAGACAGTTCCAGGAGATGCGGGTCACTTAAAGAGTTGTGGGACTAAAACTCCAGAACAAAAGCACCTACTGTAAAACAAATTAGGAAGCTCATTATAAACAATACTATGTTTGGCACCCTGTTATATAAGCAGATGTCATCACAGCGGATGTGACAATCAAGCCTATCCTACAACACCTGCTTCGCTGCAAATCTTGCAGTTATGTAGTTATGAACCTGTAAAAGACTACGACTCTACTGCAATGGAGAAAGAAGCTTTGTCAGGGTTCTTGTTGATTTTTTTTTAAACCTCTTAAATTCAAGAACTCATGAAAAACCTGAATGGCTCCTGGAGAGCTTAAACCCCCGCGAGGTCAGTAGTCCACTCATCTATAATATACAAATCTTCAAGTTTGGCCACTATAACTTCATATATTTCCAAAAGCGCTAGACTTTATAAAACATGGTTGTGCAGTGTTTCAGTGAAATTCTCTAAATTTCGTTGTAGGTAACACACTGGCGATAAACTTCCCTATGTCCTTAAGGGTCAGCATTATCTCTCAAGCCTCACTCACTCAGAAGTGTGGCACGTTGTCTGTATTTGCAGAGAATCTGCATTCTGCATTCACAAATCCAGCGATATGGCACCTTCCTGCAGGGTTTTGCGGAGGTGTGGGTGTCTTTGTTCATGCTTTAGATTGTATCCTAAGAGCAACAATCTTTAAATTTTGTTTTATTTCTCAGATTCACTGGTTTTGTAGAAGTTGACAGAGCTCCCTCTCTCTGTCTCCCTCTCTTCAGTCACTGTCTGAGCACCATCACTGCTATCTTGAGCCAGGGAGGTGAAGCCAAGCAGCAACTGAAACCTACTCATTCTGTGAAGGTGGAAAATAGTTTGTGTAATCACCCTGCTGTTTGATTTAATGAAATTAGGGCCTATAGTTATTCCGTAGTCCTGCCAGCAGACAAACAACACAACAATACGAAGCAAAACAGATCTTCCTTAGCAGATGTAATTAAAAATGTAATGCTGCTAAGTTAAATGTATAGCCCTTAAAAGAAATTTTGCTGAGAGTTAGATGAAAGCATTAATAAGACCTCTCTGTCTGTTTGTTTAATAGGGGTCTACAGCCAGCGGCCAGCTAGCTAACTTAGCAAGGACCAGAAATATTTAACTCAATTTTATTTAAAAGCCCTATTCGCACGGGGTTAGTATTACCTGGGGACCTCTGGTAATTTGTAATAATTGCGGAGGATGTCTGTGATCTTGATCCCGGGCAAATGCGCCATGTCTGTAATTTATAAAGTAAAAATTCCACCGCAAATTACCTACCATATTTCGCCAAACACAGACGTCCTGTGATAATACTAGTCCCGTG
>JAQFJB010000012.1:22889360-22903094 GCA_029874875.1 Naso minor | reverse complement strand
CCACACAGCGTAAAGTGAATGAAAATTCAGGTTTCGACCCCCACAGACATAGAAAAACACAAACACACACACACACAAACATATAGTATACACAGAGGCGCTGATATGTTTTCAGATTTACCAGCATTCAATGACTTGAAACTGCTTAAAAATGCACATAAATGAAAATGAGAACATAATATTTCACAGACACTTTCTGTTCCACAGTCTTTAATTTGTCTATTCACATACTGTCTGTTTAAAGAGAAATTAGACAGCTTTCTTGGCTTAACTTTGTCATTATGATGTAGAACCTGATTAAACATTGTGATAGTGGTTGAAATGACACCATTCACTGTTAAACTTTTCTCCAATAAGCTCTGTTTTTACCGTGATATTTTCTTTACCACCAGGATGAGGGTTTCGTGGAAAAATGTAAAATCGGTGACGCTCTCTGTCCTAGTTTGCTGGTCTACACTGTGCCTCTTAGCAACAGGTGACGTCGGTATGAGCTGATTGGCTCACCATGCTCGGACTCGCCTCTGCCAACAACAATGTCTGCAAGCAACACCATCAGCTGGCTCGAGCTCAAGCTGAGACAGACCAGTTTACGCCGCTGCAACTTTCCCTGCAACTGTTTTGTCTCGGTTCAAACTGGATTTAAAAGAGAGAGCTGCAACAAATGAAATAAAACGCAAGCCAGTGCAAACTTTGCTTCCCAACAAGTCTTATGCTATCGCTTACGTTAGCTTGTTAGCTCGTTTGCAGAAGTTATCCACTGCAACTTTAACTGCACATTAAAGAGATCCAGCTTGTGAGCAAGCAAACACCTTTTCTGCATTTCTGTGTGTGTGTTCCTGTCTCACAGACATCCTAATGATGCATTGGCACGCATGACGTAGCTGCGCAGCCATTCACAGGCTGGCATGTGTTAATGGCCCTGGCACCCCGTGGCCACGGTAAAGCGATACATCCAATTGGCTTAGTGTCGGGCACACAGTCAGGACTGAACAGATGCCACTCATTTCTGCTGGCCAAAGTGACCCGGCAATCAGCTGGCTAAGCACCTAAAAAATCTCAGCAAGCTAGTAATGAGAGGACTGAATGTTGCACTGGGTGACAACACAGTGTGGAGCCTCACCACAGCAGCCACATTGTTCTCTCCCACTCTCTATTTGTCCTTTTCCTCCCCTTGCCAGTGTTGGAGTTGATCCTTACTTCACTGACCTGCACTGAAGTTCCTCTTTTTGCAATTCTCACTCTCTTTCATTCTCCTTTTCTCTTTCTTTCATTTGCTTTTTCTGCACACAGTCATTCAGTACTTTATACTAATTGCCTGCCCTGACATCCTCTCACTCCTCACTCTGTGTACATGCCTGACTTCGTGCATACGGGTGTGTGCTTGTGCGGCTGCTCGCTGATGCACTTCATGACATATTGAGGTAATAAAAAGCTCCTCTGCAGGGACTTCTGTGGCCCACTAATTAAACACCCCCTATGCGACCTTATTGCCGATGCCAGTTGCCATAGAATCCAAGTACATCTTCTGGGCCCTGCGTCAGACTGCCTCGCCAATCTCTGAATCATAGGAAAGAGGGAAAAAACGTGAGAGAAAAGGAAGAGAATCTGCAAGTTCATTACCCTCGAAAACAGTTATTTGTTCACAAAATAGTCTGCTCACATGGGGTGGAGAGGTATTGACTTGCAAGACACAGATGCGTTTTCACAGCTCCATAAGAATATTTGGTCTGATAATTTAGAGAAATGTTCTCATGACTTGTCCTCATAAACAGCATAATATTCAGCTAGTAGGGAGTTTCAGCTCTTTCTATTTCATAAGAGAAGAAAAACTTGCTGGAAAAAACTACTTATTATTGATTTTTTTGCTTTTAATTTTGATTTTTATTGTTTTTATGATTGCTTTTTGGAACCAAGACCCAAGTATCTAATTTTGTTCCTTTTCATGTAATAACATGTTTCTGTATGACAATAAACCTCCCTGACAACTCGGTGAAGCTAGGTAACACAGTTCACTCTTTGACTGTGTATTTCATTGACATCATATTTACCTCAGGCATGGTAAGCCAGGGACTGCATCTGTAATATAAAAACAGGTTAACCAAATATGAAACTAGTTTCACAGGCCGAATATCAACCCTGTAAGCACTGTGATGCAGGTGAAAGCAGCAGCTGTCTGAGCGCTCTCCTGAATTGGTGTCGGTGACAATCAGACTATTATGTGGCAAAAGTGAAAAAGAGAGAGAGGAGACTCAGATCAAATGGTGAGCTGACTACTCCCCAGAGCAAACAACCCAACAAAGCTTCACCAAAAGGCATAATTTTACTCCTGAAGATTTTTCCCCTTTAAACTCATAAAGAGGCAAAGAAACCACAGCACCAGGTGAAGGACTTGTTACTACAATTCCCTCCTGAATTAAATAACCAGGCTTAACTAGTTAATGATCAGCCTTCAGTGTTTACTCCTGATGTAACTGTTTCCACTGCAACTTCTATCATTAGACGTAATGCACACTGTAGCAGAGAATATGAGCAGAAGGTGGCTCAGCACAGAAAGAGGAGCTGTCCAAGCATTTGCTTTCCCCTGCAGTCCGAAGACATGCGTGTCAGGTGACCTCAAAGCTCTGAATGTGCCTGTGAAATGTGAATGTACTGTACTGAATGTATTGTGAATGTAGTGTAGGAATTTAACGTGTCTGTCTTACGTCATAGCCTTTTGAACACAAGAGAGAAAGGCACCAAAAACAAATATGTTTGAATGTCTGTGATGCATCCACAATCTGAAATTAATTTTTACCCCATAAAATAGAATATAACTTAAGTTAAAATGTTCAATAATCATATTCTGGGTGGCAGGCAGAGAGTTAACATTTGCAGCTGTGCAGAAAGCATTTAGTGCAGATAGTAAATGAATGTCTCTATCACGTTTCTATGATCGCAAGTGTGGGAGTGAACATGCTCTTCATCTTGCTTGGAGCAAACAAGTGTAAAGCAAACACTGAGTCAGAAAGGTGTGTGTGTGTGTGTGTGTGTGTTTTTCCACATATGCGGGGTTCGAAACCTGGATTTTCACTCATGGTGTGGGATCCGACAATCTTTGAGGGGACAAAATCCTGGACCCCACAACTTTAATGTTAAATTTTAGTGCAAAGATTTAAGTTTATGGTTAAGGTATGAATTGAGGTTAGGTTAATATTAGGGTTAGGGAAAGGGCTTGGGTTAGGCTGTACAAATGAATGGAAGTCAAGATAGTGGTACAAACGTGTGTGTGTGTGTGTGTGTGTGTGTGTGTGCGTGTTAGGGTCAGGCCTGCTGAATGAAGGTGTCCTCTGATTCGGTCCGCTGTGACTCCGGGGGTCGGTGCGACAGACGACTCAGCACCTGTCATCAGCCAAGTCCCACTCATCAGTCACACCTCCATATGCTGCCCATTTAAATCAGACGTGTGGGCACTCGACTGGCAAAGTCCGCACACCTAGTGACCCTCTCCACATCTGTTGACAAAGCTTTAAACACATGCAGCACGGTGGAGGGGGAAAGGACAGTCCACAGGGGAAGGAATGCAAAAAGAAGCAACAGCCACATTTACATGTAGTGAGAAATCACTTGGAGTAAACTGGCTCTTGGTTGAGGGGTCTAAAACTCATCACTAAGCTACCTTATGTAATAATGCAGATACCTGGGTTGGTAATTCTATTTGCCTAAGTTATGACACAGAAGGCAGCCTGGAGCTATTAACATTTTTCCTACCATAAAATGAATCCCATTTAATGACCGAAACCAACAGTATTTTGACTTCTCAATCCTAAAGTCATTCACAACCGCTGAAGATGTTAATCAGGTCTCAAATATAAGCTTTCGTTGTAATTGATTCAGTAATTTCTCAGAACAGCCGGTGGCCACAGATGTTAACAGAAGTTCTGCACAAACATTTTTTAAATATGTGTAAACAACGTATTTTCTTAGGACTGTTCTCAACTGCAGGCTAATACACGCTAGTGACTATTTCTGTCAGCATAATGGTCTGCATGGGGTCAACTGAAAATAAACTACATTACATAATAAAGGAATATGGCACATCGAGCAGCAGTGTGGCTCACTGATGTGTTTATAAGTCGGAATATGGCACAGAGGCTGTATATCAGACTTGGACTGCACAGAAAATGCTATTAACAATATAAAATATGGGATTTCAATAGACTCACTCTACAAAATATTTCCAAGATTTCGGCTGCTACGCCAATGCAATGAAGGTTAATAGAGTATTGCTTGTGGTGCTATTAGTTAGCCTTCAGTTTAAAGTTACTTATCCATGCATTCTGCTGTTGTGACACTTGAATAACCCAGTGTATGATCGATTACGTTCATCTTATCTTCCTTTCAACAAAAGAAAAAAACAAATAAAACCTTCTGACAGTAATATTTAAATTATCCGTAGGAGTTACTGGCTAAATAAACCCCAAACTGCCAGCATGGCTCAACACCGCCACAGTATGTAGTAACATGTGTAAACTGTGGTTTAAGTAAATTTACCTTTTTTAACTTCCTTAGTCAAGTTGACAACAAGAATATTCAGTTGTGAGGTGTAAAAGATGCATGTAAGCAGTTTAACCCGAATTAGCCCTTTACTGGAGAACAGCCAGTGGCTGGAGTGCAGCCATGAATATAATTGTATCCTGAGAAAGAGAGAGAGAGAGCGAGAGATGAAATGAAATGAAATGAAGTATTAGTTCAAGGCAGAAGAGAAATTCTGTCCCTTTATCAGTGACACTGTTGAAATTTGATGTAGGTGTGTGTGCATGCATGTGCATTTGGATGCAAATCAGTGTGCGAACGCGGTTATGTTTGTACTTCTGCATGTGCGATTGCATTTTTAAGTAAGCCTCATATGGCTGTGTGTGTTGGTGTGCAAAGGCAGAGCACACTCAAGTGACTGTGTAAAAGAAATGCAGAGGGCATTCTCTTCAAACGGACGGTATTCAAAGAGCAGGGAATTTCAAAAGGAGACAGCACTGAGGGCAGTCGGGTTTGAACTGTGTTTGTGCAAAGCAGTCTGCCTTTAAAAAAAAAAGAAAAAAAAAGGTGTTCCTGAAGTGCATTCACTTTTCTTGGAGGAGGACAGAATATTTGGAGAAATGAAGAAAAAAGTGGTGGAGCCAGCCAGACGGACAGGGAGAGAGGGAGTTAAATACCCGGCCAGAGAGCAGAGAGTGGAATATGAGAGAGCAGGGAGCTGTGGAAAGAGAAAGAAAGAGAGAAAGAGCGGGACACATAGGGGGAGAACATTGGCCCGGGGCGCTCCTACGTGCTGTGCCTCTTTTCTCCACTTTCTTCTGGATACTCAGAGAGGAGGAAAGAAAAAGAGGGAGGCGAGAAAGAACAAAACCCACTTTCCATCCACACCTATGGGAGCGCTGAAGCCGCCGGTGCCACATATAGCTGCACCGGTCTGACCTCGGCGCTGCTGGACTGATGGCAAGTGAATTACCATGTCAGTGGCCCAGTGCCCTGTCATGCCAACTCCCTCACACACATAATAAACACACTCCATCACCCGTTCGGCCCAACCACACTGCCCAAAGAGAGCATATTAATTATGGATGTACGTTAAATTACTTTCATTACCTCTCTTGCTCAGTGGAGGGATCGAGACAGGGATGATAGATGGACAGGGTTTTGCTATGTACCTCCCCAAGTAGCAAACGCCCCCTTTTTACTTTCTCTAACCCTTCTTCATTTTTTATATTGCACCAATTCCACAACATGTTGCGAGTCTCTCTTTGTTAAAGGAAGAACAAGAAGACTTTTTTATTTTTCACACACAATTATACTTTATACAATGTAATGAAATCGATTCTCTGCATTAACCCCTCCATTAGGGGCAGTGGGCAGCCACTGTACGTCGTCCAGGGACCAATTCTTGGCCACAGTAGTGGCCAAGTGCACAGACAGGAAAACTTTACCTCGATGTACATGTTTTCCTGCAGCAACTAGATGAAACCAACGCAACTACAGGAACAATACAACAAGAATAAAAACTGAGAAGTTGAGATGGAAAAATGTTTTTTAGATATCACACATCGTCTGCCTTTCTTATAGGGATAGTTCACCCCAAAATGAAAACCCAGTCATTATCTACTCACTCTCATGCCAATGGAAGGTTGAGTGAAAGTTTTTAGCTCTTAGTTTTATGGCTCAGTGAGACTTCAATGCTTGTCAGGGATATTAGATGTCATCACATGAGAACAGTTAAAATTTACATCTTTGAAAAAAAGGATGTGAGACGAGCAACAGACATAGCCATGATCACTAGCTAAATCAGGTGACGCTACGAGGAGAGAGTTTTGTGGAAAAGTAAGTGCGCTCAATCAGATCAGAAGTTTGACACTTCAGGGTGGTGCGTTAAAGCTATATGACCACCAAATAATTCGTTTATAGCCTAACAATAGCTTTTTGCCTTTGCTGATATAATTTGTGCTTCAAAAAACACAAACGTGGTGATCATCTGCGAAGATTATCATACTGAACAAAACGTGTATCATAAGGCCTTTTCATATTGCCATTTCATTCCGCGA
The DNA here is from genome assembly GCA_029874875.1 of Naso minor. Taxonomy (NCBI): domain Eukaryota; kingdom Metazoa; phylum Chordata; class Actinopteri; order Acanthuriformes; family Acanthuridae; genus Naso; species Naso minor. Next base: position 22,896,522 of record JAQFJB010000012.1, on the reverse strand, counting down.
TATTTTCGCCTCTGTGATGTCTCGCCTTCAATATAAACGTCCCTGTTGCAGGATGGGGAAATGAAATGATCCCGCGTCTGTACCGCCTTGGGAGGTAGAAACAGATGGGATCAATATAAAATGACCAGAGCGCCATTGCGGAACAGCGTGTGACATGTGATGACGGAATGCCGAGATCAATATAAAAATCATACACAGTCACCCCAATCTTACGCCATTGCGGGATCAATATAAAAATCTATAGGTGTGGTGATAGTGGGACTTCATCACACCTTTATCGCTGAATCCCAATATAAAAAGGCCTATAAACTTGTGTTCATCACAGAGTTTCTTAGCGGCGATAATCCAAATTCTCTTTTAAAAATCCCATAAGCTTTTTGCTGAGGGAATTAGTGCAATATTAACTTGCGGGTTTGTCAACAAAAATATGTCATCCCTTCACTACTCTGTAGGAACACTCCAGTGGAAATCACATAGTACTTGACGTGGCTAATGTAGAAATAGCACATCTGTAGTGTTATCTAGCATCTTCCCTCAGTGTACTCCCTGAGCAAATAACAAAGCATCAAATCTCTACTTCAAACCTAAAGGCCACTCTAGGATGCTCAGTGTATGTGTGTGTGTGTGTGCGTCCTTGCTTCATTATGCTCTGTAAGTTTGATCTCATCCCGGCGAGGGAAGCATTACATTGGCAGCCTGTTCTTGCTCAACACCCTGGGCCTATCTAATCTCTGCTGCTCTGAAACATCCCATTCAATTTCTTCTGTTGATAGATGCCACTGCTCTTTGAGCCCTCTGGGAGCACATTCTTTCCCTCCTGCTTGTCTCTGACTCTTCGCTTGCACAAGACCACTCCAGATTCATCAGGTCAGCCACCTATTGTAAACAACCCAAGATCTGCTTCGCGCAGACTCAAAGGTCAGGATGAGGGCTGATAATCAACATCCAGACACCAGTCTCTTGTTCGCGCTCTCTCTATTTATGCAGGTGGATGCTGATAGCACAACATGTTTGGTGCACGCAGGCCAGGTGGATGCTTTCATGAATCATCGCTCCCAATTCGCTACTTGTTTAACAAGAACTGACATTTTACTGAGAGATGTCAATTACAATTAGTTCATGACGATTCATTATAATTTCTCTCATTAGAAGATGAGAACAAACTCAGTTACAGCTTCTGTTCCTGTTCATGAAGTCATTTTTTTAATTTGACAACACGCATGCCACTGAGTGCATTTTGAGACATTTTTCAAATAAACTGAAATTTGCAGCAACATTAACAGGCCATCTCTGACTTGTGTTTATTGACGGGATAAACAAATGGCATACATTCAGGCAGCATGGTGGTTTAGTGGCTATCACTGTTGCCTCACAGCTAGAGAGTCCTGGGTTTGAATCCAGGGTGTTTCTGTGGAGTTTTCATGTTCTCCCCGTGCCTGCGTGGGTTTTAACCAGGTGCTCCGGTTTCCTCCAACCATCAAAGACATGTATGTTTGGGTGGAGTTGGTCCTCGGGTGTTACTGTGTGCATACTGTGTGTAGTTAAGGTTAACTATGAATATCAAGTATGTCAAATGCAGATGATCAGTTTCCTCAAGGGGATTAATAAAGTTATTGCTTTTTTTTCATTCATTATTTGTCACAACTTACACTTATGTACCCTGAGAGAACCCACGCAGACACGGGCAGAACATGCAAACTCCACACATAAAGGTCCTACCTCAGACGGGTATCAAACCCAAGACCCTCTTAATGTTAGGCGAATGGACCTTCTTACTGTGAGGCAACAATGCTAACCACTAAGCCACGGTGCTGCCTCTTAACAAAATCACATGAGCAAATGTCAGCACGCATTAAAACAAAACGAACACACCACAGGCTGAAGGCTTGTTATGCATCCATCCATTTATTATCTATAATTGATTATCCTTTGCAGGGAAAAGGGGTGCTGGAGCCGATCCCAGCTGGGGATAGAGTGAACGGCGAGGGACATCCCGAAAAGGTTGCCAGTTCATCACAGGGCTGATGCATAAGGACTTAGAGAAAATAACTTTTCACACTCACATTTACTCCAACGGGTTTGGACTGTAGGAGGAAGCAACCGAAGGAGACCCATGCAGTCACTGGAGAACATGCAAACTCCACACAGAAAAGCCAGTTCCCTGACCATTTAAAACCCTTTGGAGACCCAGAAGTCTTGTTTTTACCGATAAATGTGGAGGACAATGGTCAGTGAGAACACACATTGTGGGGAGGGCAAGCTGTAGAGGAGGGTCAGCAGGCCAGATGGGAACCTGAGGTGAGAGGAAATATAATAATGATAAACAGATTTCCAGCCCCAGTGCCCATCACCCCGTCTCTAGAGGTTCCTTTCCACCTTGTCATGTCCAAAGACCTTGCATAATACTCAGCAAAGGGACAGGAGATGGCAAAAATGTGTGTGTACGTGTGTTCGTGTGTGCATTTCCAATTTATTGGCCCACTGATTTGCTGATGCGTGTGAGGCTGCATGCAGCTCAGAGCACCAGCCTGGAACATCCGGGCCTTGCTTCATTAGGTGCTCACGCCCTTAAGCTGCTGACATTTCCAAACTTGTTCCCCAGTCTTCTAATTGTCGTGAAAAATTGGACGCAGTCCCCAACATCGAGAAGCTGCGCGGTAGATCTTGATCTGACACCATTCCTCTTGTGTCTGGGTGTCATTTTCCTTCCTGCTTGCCAGTAGAATGCAAAAGCTTTTTTTTTTTTTTTTCATCCACTCTGAACTTAATAAATAGTGAAGGAAGTGAGAGTTTTGCAAAACAAAATCATCAGTTACATAAAATGGCCAGACTTACAAAAACATTTTTCTGAGATACAAAGAAGAAAACATCCACAATGAAATAAATGGAAATTTATTGATATTAACAGTTTAGTATTCCCTAGTATTAATAATACATTGAGCACCAATGTTCCTGCAAGTAAACTAAAACTTTTATTAAATTCTCTGGAAGACAAAAGCCAAATGTCTGCCATCACCTCAAAATATAACTAAAGCAAAAACAAAACAAAACAAAACAAAAAAAGAATATTGATGACTCACATTTTTTTTCTGTCACTAACTTCCACTCCAACAAACACACTCACTCACATGAACTTCTATTGTACACACACTGTCAAAGCCACAGTGCATGCAAATTCATTCTCAGCCACATAACAAATGTCACTGCTAAATGCCAAAACATGATTACATTACTTTGGATCACACATCATAATTTAAAATACGTGTTTCAGTTCAAATTAAATAAATATTAAAATAAGTTTTAAAAGTCTTATTTGATGTAAATTAAACATAATCATAAGTCAATATCAAAACAGGTTTCTTACGTATTTGCCTCACAGGTTAGGTTAGTAGTTTCTGACAATTAACTGACAGCACGTAAAGGATATAAATCATCTCTTTACACCTGCAATACTTCCATGTGTTTGTTGACAGAAGGTATTTGATGTGTGAAACTTATTAACAGTTTTACACTGTAAACACCACAAAAGCTCAATGCCTCAAGAGATTCCCCTGAGGTTATGCACATGACAAAAACAGTGAAGGTTTCTGCAGACTGATTATGTAACTGTGAAATAAACAATGAGGAATTGCAAAGCAGAAAAGATGACTGTTTTCGTGATTAACTTAGAGAACAAAGTAACAATTACTGTGAACATTCGCTCTCATCTATTAAGCGTCCTTGGGTCTTTTGAAAGGCACTGTATAAATTCAAGTCATTATCATTAGGGCCTGACCAATATGGGATTTTTTGGGTCGATGCCAATAGACACATTCGAGAGCAGGAGAAAATTCTAATATACAACACACAGGCTGATACTGCCTTGTGACAAAGATATGTAATGGAGGCAGGATATCTTACATTACAACAAACTTTATTCCAAACATCAGCACACTGAACAGTAAACACTTCACTTGTTAGTTAGTAAATAACTTGCCCTCTGCTGGACAAACTATATAATTACGCCAGTTTAAAACAATTGTCCGAGGATCTTTTCTGACCTCCAAAAACATCGGTGCATATCGGAGAACGTATATCGGCCAGTAACATTGGCAAACTAATATTGATCAGGCCCTAAAAATTCTTAATATTATTATTATTATTCAGTTTCGGGTTTTAGGTGAAGTGAAATACTGCAACATCTTTATTTTCAGGTTGCCATGAAATTTGGTAAAAAAAATATTCATGGTTCCAAGGAAGTGAACCCATGACGACTCTGGCACCCTCTGACTGTTTCTCTAGCGCCATCAGCAGGTTAAAATCACTTATCCTGTTAAAAATGAAACATCTACTAGACAGTTCTCTACAGACATTAATGGACCATCTCTTCTACTGGAGAGAATAAAAATGGTGACAGACAAAACATTAGAGAAACATCGGGGCGGTAATCTTTCTCAAATTATTACCATGTAACCAGGGCTGCTACCCTCTAGGTGGTGACTAATCTTAACCTAAAGTGAGTTAGGCTGTATTCAGATCAAATTAGGTGATCTGGCAAAACACCGCAGGGTTGTCTGGCGGTGGGAGTGTCAATTAACATTACACAACCCATTGTGTGACATCAAGTTGTGCTCTCTATTCCTCCCCCAGTACAAGGGTGGCGGTTGGTCCCTGGAAGACGACCTCTTTACTTGACCGGCTCCTGGTATCAAAACAGCAGGTCTCATTCAAATGAATGAGAAAACCTGTGTTTTCGCTGGATCACCTGATATGGTCTGTTAACCAAACGTGTTAACATGCCAAGTTAACGTGACTGATATCCGTGGTCAGAGAGTGAAATCTGTGAGTTACACACAAGAAGCATCACGCATCAGCAACAGAGTGATTAAAGAGCCCATACTCAGAATCTGGAGCTACAGTATGTAACCATAATTATACCAGAAACATTTCATCATAATAGGTTCGCCTGTGTTTCTCTGTTGCAGTTGTCGTGTTTTACTATGAGAATTGTTTTGGCAGCATGAAAACTCTTAAAGTGTAAGTGTGTGAAAGTCACACATCAGAAGCATGAGAGTTGGCAACCTTGATGAGACAAACAAATTCCATATTTCCGTCACGTTTTCTATTCTTCACCGAGGTTGGGCAGGCAGTCTTTTAATTATGTCATCTTGTAGCGCCCTCTTTTTCTGCAGTCACTTAATGTCCCCTGGCTGGTAAATTAGCGCTACAATCTGTTTATCTCGAACACCTCCTAATATTTGCATAACAGTAGTGGATGCACAGGTGCATTCGTTTGGCAAATTTGGTGAAAACTTGTCCTACAAGTAGATGGACACCTGGCTCGTGAGCAAGCTGGAATTACGAGTTACATTGCATTGACACCCACTAACACGTTTACATACATGTGCCCAAATGCCAAACAGAGGAATCACATTTAATTCGGTACTTCTGCGTTCTCTGGACAGGGATCTTTCTGGGCTCTGTTCTCCTCTACAGCCTCGGGCTCGGTTCGTCCCATCGCTGCCTCAGGGGTCTGTTTCATCTCCACCTGGTCCTGGTTTCCTGTAATTTTCTCACTCTGCTCTCTTTCTTTTGCTGCCGCCTCTTTTTCCAGCATGTGGTAGTTGTAAATGTTCATGATGAAGAGAAAGAGCCCGCCAGTCACAATCACTGAGCCACACATGACAAAAAGGTACTTGTAATCACCAAAGATGTCCACCAGCAACCCTGTGTGAGATAGACAGAAGTTTGCAAAGAAAAAGTGTCAGTTCTATTTTTTTTATGTCACGCTATGTCTATAAAAACAAAAAACACTTGGAAATGTAGGCCTTGACCAGCAGAATACAGTGTCACTGAATAGTATCTTCATTTAACCACCAATCAAGTTTGAAGGTGAAGAGCAAGAACAAACTCAGATTTGGCTTTGAGTCCACAAGCCAATCTGAAGAAGAGCCATGTCGGAAATGACAGAGGGCCATTACACCCTTTCTGGCTCTCGCCGCATCTCTGGGAAGGCAATTTGGATGGCTGCTACCAAAACGAATCAGTAGAGAGGCCCATTCTCAGAGCCATAAATATCGAGGCCAATTCTGCAGAGAAAGTGACAAATGTAGTTTAGATCAGATTTAAGCCTACAGGTTTTCAGAGTGTTAACCACACACCGCCAGACCTCCACTGCCTCCAGACATGGATCGATGGGCGAGTGTCGCTCCCTCTCTCAGCCTCAGCGTGTATGTTGGTCTGTCCGTCCCCCGCGCTGTATTACAAGCTCTCCTTTACACCATTTTTGCACATTATGAAATCAATGACAGAGCGATTCAATATCTGAATCATTTAGAGAGGGAATGTGTTCTCTTTATGGATAAAGTCGCCTAAATTATCACACAAACTTGCAAAAAAAAAAAAAAAATCGAGAAAAGAGCAGAGATACATTTCTGCTCAGCATAATCAATGCCGAAAAAACATCAACTTGGTAACAAGATTTGTTAATGATCCTATTCTCATCAAACTCACAAGCATCCATGACAAGCTGTTTCAGGTTTTTCCCTCCAAGTTTCAAGAAATATTTGGCTATGACTTACAGTACCTTCGGAAATCTATTTAAACTAAGGGACTGTATTTATATGGGGGGGTGGGGGTTACGGTTAATTTTGACATTTCATTTTAAGAAATTTAACTGCCTCCTTGAGGTTTATTATATTTTCTCTCTGCCCTCCCCCTGCCTCTAAAATAAAAATTAATGTGCTTTCCCCCCATGCAAACAAATGAGTTTTTTAATTCACTGCTCAGCTTATAGACATGAAACTTGAATGCCTTTCAGTTCATTGCTTACTTTGAACACACTCATCGCAACAGGCAGAGGTCACCATAAACTGAGAGACCAATTTAACACATGGGGCAAAGTGTTCACCACAAAAACAACTGTAATCCGCCATAAAGACATGTACAGAACATGCGGTCCATTAGCACACAACAGGAAACACTGCCCCAAGGCATGCTGGGATTAAAACTTCCACTCTGCGGCAAATCACTAATGGCCAGCACCGTCTTTACTTTAAGAGGACTTTCAGGCTCTGGCGGACCAAAAATACCTTGTTATCAAAAACTACGCACTATTACAGAAAAGGAGTGTTCAGACAAGACGGATTACTTGGCAACCCAGCAAGTACTGTTTTTGTTTTGT
>JAQFJB010000012.1:22876721-22887462 GCA_029874875.1 Naso minor | reverse complement strand
CTTTTTAATTACAGGACCTTGTAAATTATGTTATTAACATATTCAGAGCTGACATAACTGTTTACCTGCGCTTGTCATGGGAGAAACCACGTGTGGAAGGGCTGGGGGCATTTTCACTGAGACAGAGAGGTGGAGCTGAACCATAAACTATGAAAGAAATTAATGTAGCCACCGTGTGGCCACCCACCAGCAAACTGCCCCTTGACAAACTGTATTAATTTTATAATTGTGGCACACTTTGGCCGAAACTATCTGTTGCAGATCAGCTATTCCAAGAGACTGTTTACAAAAGATACTACTGGCCCATGGACTACTTGCATGTTGTTGTTGTTGATGTTTTCTGTGTGGATGGACTAAGAAGGAACAAGGAACAGTTCACTCAAAATGCTTAATCATATAATGTCTCACCCTATAGTCTGACTGTGGGCCAGTATTGATCGCAAAATCTGCACCTTTTCTGTGGCTGGTGTTAATTAATAATGATCCTCCTTATTCCCTGAAATCAAGCAGCAGAAGTTAAGTGACAATGTACAATTAGGCTGACTACTGTCCCATTTATTATCCGTCCAGCCCGTCCAGCGCTTATCATTTGCCGGACGGGCCTCCTTAAAAAGAACTACCCACTTCTCCAGGCACCACTACACCACTGGCTACGGCCATTTTGATAGTTTGATAGTTTATTCTGTGTCTGACAGTTTTTAAAATGCTAGCATTACTGTTAAGAAGGTTTCTCTGTGTGTTATTCAACAGACTGAAACTGCACAACACTACTCATTCCACATAGTGTATATGGTGCAAGCACTGAGGTGGACCATGCATGTGATGTAATGGCTTAAACAATTCCTCACAATGTGCTATGTAGTTAGTTCTGGAAATTGTACTATAAGTTGCAGTGGTACTAAAGCTTTTTCACTTTTTGTTTGATACCATCCAGCTCATATTTAAGTCTGTGATGGCAGCAGCAACGGGTTAGATTTCCAACTTTTTGCAACATCTGGGATTTAAAAGGAGTAGTGATGATTGAGATCATTTTGAGTGTGACCAATTTTAAATTATATTTTAATGTGATTAATAAATTTTGCAGTGATCAGCAGGACTTTGGAGAGCCCAAAGATATGAAAAAATTTAAATTGGAAAAATGTCTGGCACATTATTTGAGAAACCACGTTGATGTCCACAAGTGGGAATAAAAGATAAAAAGATATTCAATTCAAAATGGTATAAAACAAAGTAAAGCAGCAAATTTGTAATTCGTGCTAATTATTCTTCTGTTGACTCATTGATTAACTAATTATTTCAGTTCAAAACTTGTTTTGTCTCACCGACGCCTTTATAAACAGATTTAACATTAATGCTCAATAACGTCGACATGTAACAGAAAAATCATCCAGTGGTGAAAATCTTTCCTCAACATTATTTCATAACAAGCAGCTACCTCAGCAGATAGTGTTATTACATTTATTTGCTTTCCCACTTTGGCAGCCTTTACTGACTCCAAAAGCAATGTCTTAATTCAAAATGCTTTTTTTCTATTGATTATTAATCAGCACTCAAAAACAATTTTCCCTAATGGCCCCCTTTCAGAGACTTTCACCGTCATGAGGATCCATTCTTCTGTGTGCACAGAATCAAGAGAATAATATAGTTGGGTTTTCACAAGTGCACTAATCTTGAAAAAGGCCACGAAGCAGAGAGGGTAAACAATATCCTTCTGATTACACGCTTATTTAGACCATGAAGGAAGCTGCCAGCCAATCTAAAGTCCCATCAGAAGCTAAAAGTTATCGAATGGAAAGGGGTCTTTTCTTCTATTTTCTGGGCTGGAGGGTTTTTTAAAGGGAGTCACTCAATGTATTTTAATACTGTTTTAATTACTCAGAAGATTTGCCCAAACGAGTCTGTAACAGCCAGTGATCTCATCAAGGTAAGCTGATCTCTTTGGCATCCATGAGATCTATCAGGGATTGTTAAGAGCGTTTTTTGTTAGCATGGACCAGACATAGTGACCTTATGTGGCTGGTGGCAGCAAGCCAGCTGGCCCGCTGACCATTTTCTATTTAAGACAAAAATAAATGGGTTCAAACTGGATTTATTTTTGTCTGTAAACTCTTATTATTCCATACAGAGGGACACACATACTGCTTTGTCTGAGGGGATAAACAGAGAAGGCTGATCTTTGGCCTCTTGGCCCTAACAAAGTGCAGCAGGCTCAGGTGGTGAGCCTTGAAAGAGAGGACAACAGTTAGCTGAAGCAGAGCAAAAGTTACCAAGATGTGAGGAAAAATTCTGAACCCAAATGTGCATTTCACAGTAACAGAGCTAAGCTGTGTTATTTATTCTGTCCCTGGTTGGTCCAACTTACATCCATGGTTTAGGTTTATCATTCTTTCCAACAACTGAGTGATACTCATATTTGTCATGTGCAATGTTGGGCAGTAACTAGTTACATGTGACAGAGTTGCGTAATTTGATTACAAAGTAAATGTTACTGTAATCTGTTACAGTTACTGAGAAAAAAAGTGTAAATTACAGTTGCTTTTGAAAATGTTAAAGATTACAAATATTTGAATATTTTCTGTAAAAGTTTAGGCTATATGTTAAATAATATTTATTTTGTTGTTATGTATGTTTTTGATGTGCATAATTCCTTCCTTTGCCATTTCCAGTCAAAGCTGTTTAGTAAAGTTTGATGCTATTCTCATTTCTTAGATCAGTTCTCTTGTTTCAGTTTGCAGCGTCCCACATCTGCCAGTTAAATCAATCCACACTGCTGCTCAAAACTAAACCTGTCAGCGAGCTGCCATTACGTCTATGCATAAAAATGTGTTTCAGAGCTGGAACTTTCAGAAACATTTTACTCAGATATCAGTAGAGGGCTTGAACATAACTCTGCAAGGAAACATCTGCAGCTTCATAAGTGTTTAGTACTACGGTAAAATTAACACTGACTGGCTTAAACACTTGAAAACATTTGCTGACATCAAAAGTAATCAAATGTAATAAGTTACATCACTTAGATAAAGTAACTGAAACAATAACATTATTTATTACATTTTAAAAAGGGTAACTAGCAATCTGTAACCTATTACATTTCCAAAGTATTTTTCCCAACCCTGGTCATATGTCATTTTTACAATCACCCATCACACACATTATTCCAATGTGGCGTCTTGTATCAGTGCTGCACTCAAACTTTCAATCCCTCCACCACCCAGGCATCCTCCTGCAAGCTCCAACTGTTGGGTTTAAGCTTTATGTCATCACTGCTCCATTTCTGCATATAGGATGAATTTACCAGGAGTGATGAGGTCAGAGCTCAGACGCCAAACTCAAACTTTGTCCTGCCGCTGCAAGAAACATTTCAAACCATTATGAACGTGAGTTGTCTGACTGAACTAAAACTGAGTTGCAGCTATTTGATGCAGTAAAGGCCTGGTGTCAATCCTAACACCACGGTTACTGAGTTAATTGGTTAATGAGTGATTTAAAAACCATAAAGATAAGAAATCAAAGAAAACGAGTTGTAGGACTTTTAATATTTATTCCTTTTATTTGATAAATATAATTAATGTTTTTTAACCTGAGCCTGACCTCAGCCTCCTCCATTTAGCCTGTTGTTCCTGTCACTGACTAAAGCTCATCCAGGTTTGACTTTTAAAAACCTCTGAAGAAACACTGACTGAAAGAAAATTCTGCACCGTACACTCATCTCTACACAAGCAGGTTCACTCGGAGCAGAGGTTTTCAAGCTGCGAGGGAGAGCTGGGGTGAGGCAGAGAGTGAGGCGAGGTAAAGAGCCTGTGTGAGGTGAGAGGAACAGGTGCAAGCTTCCTTCCTGAAACAACATGAGGCTTCTTTAGCCACTACAAGGTCAGCCGCAGCACAAACACAAAGATATCAATGCAATGCTCATCTCAAATACAGTATGTCCATAGATAAATACTGTCACTATATTTAACAGTTAAAATCCTGTTGTTATTTTTCTGAAGGGATCATTTAGGAAATATTAGAAATGCTCCTTTTCCTCTCGGTCTGCTGGAGTGGTCTGTTGTTGTCTGTGTTTCATTAACAGCAGTTGTCAGGCTGTAACAACACAGTAAACAAAGTTGCACTGTAGCCGACATGTCACGGGCAGACAGCGTGTTGTTCCTGGTATTAAAGAGTCCGGACCACGCTAGCGTCCAACCACACTGCAGTGACATTTGCAGGTTTGTTTTCTTGCTGTTTTATGTGCTGCAGCTGAGCAGCTAATTATCTCTCCCAGCAGTGTTTGTTTGGTCACTCGTTCAACAAACGCAGTTGCTGAACGAGACGTGTTCATGTTTGTGATCAGATAGAGACTTAAGCAGGGAGCCTAATGTGGGTTGCTGTTGAGAGTCTGTGTCTCTGCTGTGGCCTTCATTGTGACTGTCTGCCTCTGTTAGAACACTGATGTTACCTCTTTTTGTAAGACTCAATTGGCTGTGTCCAAATAAAATATCCATCCACACAGATCAATACTGGAGGATACTCTGTTGAATTATTATTTTCCTTTGATGAGAATTCAGGACAAGTGATTTACTGAATAGATAATACATCTCCTTTTCAAGGTGAGAACTTTATGTCATTATTGCATCTCAATGCTATAAAAACCGGAACGAGGGGTCATTCTTGTTCTGCCTCTGAGCCGTCAGGGGAGAAAATAGCACTGAATCAACATCTGAGTAAAAAGCTAACTTGGCAGGTGTGCACAAGGGTGTAACGTCTTGATGACATCTTAAGTGTGTGACCCACAAATGGGAGACTTAAAAACAGCCAACAGCGGCTAGCAAGTAACTCAAAGAAGGACAGAAAAGGTCTGCAACTTTGGGAGACGAGAAAGGTCCAAGAGCTCCTTACCCTCTGAGCGCAGAACGAGATCATCCCCCTTTCAGCAGAGACTGCAGATAATTGTTATCACAACTTTATGCCATCATTGTTGTTAAAAATGCTTCTCAACACCTATCTATTAAAGTCACTCTAGATGCAGAAGGTGTTGTGTGACAAGTCGCACTCATTTTGCTGTCGTCGTTTGCGTGGTTCAGTGTGCAAAAATGCTGTTTAGTTTCAGTTCCACTGTTTCCTTTAGAATTGGAATAATGCAAAGTAATGTAACGTATTGTATGGACGGATGAACCCCGTCTCTATTTTTGGAACAAGTGCACAGAACAATGTGAACTTTGTCCTCTGTAGGTAACCCATCCAGGTCCTTCCCAGGGTAAGGCCAGGCGGGGTGGGCAGCCCAAACGCGCCCTGGGACATCTTCCTTGATGTTGTTGTTGGTCAGACAATGATCTTCTGCATGTTTTTTTTTTTCTAATGTTATCAGTGAGCACAGTGAAAACATGCAAACTCCCACTGACTAGCAGCCATTGGGAACCAGGCTCAGAATGACATGGGAGACATAAGGAAGCCACGCTACCACAGCATCATGGATGGGAAACACAACATCACAGGTGGGAATCGAACCCAAGCTGTGAGACACCAGTGCTACCACTGCCCCACTGTGACCCCAAAGCAGAAAGGAATTAGTTGCTACATTTGTACCCAGTCACTTATTATATATTACAGCAATAATATCTAACTTTACCTCTTTGAAAATGAAATGATGCATATTAATATGTTGCACAAAACAGTAATTTTACTCATATATTTCGTCAATCGGGTCATATTTTATGGAGAAAATGTCTTGTGGTTTTCCCTATGATGTCCTACAACTGCTCTGCCTCAACTCTGTGATTCACAGAATTCCTGAAAGCAACATGCAGGCTGCCTGCAGACTGAAGCTGCAGCTGCAGCAGCAGCAGCCGGTAGTCGTCAGGGACGCTAAATAAAAGGCTGCAGACAGACAGAGCAGTCGTAGGACAGCAGAAGGAAAACCAAAGGACACATTCTCTGTAAAATATGACCCGCTTTTACTAAAATTGCTGTTTTGTGCGATGTATTGACGTACATCGTTAAGGTTTGTTTTGAAAGTTACAAATTGTGGGTCTGAAATGTATCCAAATCTAGCAAGAAAGATGCCCAGTTGGCAGCACTGCAGGATATAGCTTTGTTTATTAGATCTAGGGATATTATTGCTTATAGCCTCATGGGACTTCAAGAAAATCTTACGAAAACTTCATATTTTGCAGCTTATCTACATCACAAACAGCAAATGCTTAAGCCATTTACAGTCTGCCTTCACTTTCTTCAGGAAATGTGACTCTGTGTCTCTTCCAGTAGTATATTTATGTAGTCAACATAAAGGATGTACACATACCTCAGCTTCTTAGCTTTGTTTCCCAAAGGTTCATTTGTATGGAGGCCGGATTCTATACAACAGACAAGCCTGAGCGATGAGAGCAGCCAGCTTCTTTACAGCAGAAAATAACTGTGACCAATTACTGCTTTCTGTGGACCAGTCATGCACCCGAAAACAAACCTACTCACCAGTGATAATCCTGCTCTGTCTTACAGTAATGACAGCCTAGCGAGCAACGAGCTCTGTGCAACACAATGCGCAGCACATGACTACGACAGAGATAAACACACAAAGGGGGAAAAAGAATTTCTCTTTGCTCTAACTCAGTTTGCTGCATTGTTTGCAGAAGAGCTTGCTCCAAACTGGCAATTTATTTCTTCTGTAACAACAATGTTTTTCCAAGTGTATTTGTATGGGGGTACATTATTCAATTCCTCTCGACCCTTCAGTGGCAGAGAGCAGAGTAAGGCGATCTAACGTGAGCTGAAAGTACACGCTTGCCTGCTGGCTTATTAGATTCAACAATCGAGACATATTTTGAAAACTGGCCCTTTGGTCAGTGAGTCAGAGTGATTTTGTCGTGTCTGTAAATGGATGATTTATGGTCAGTGTACACAGTTACCTGCAGCAGGTGGTCCCAGTAGCATGGGGAAGCACTCGATGATGGTGACCAGTCCAACAGCTCTGGGGAAGCGTTCATTTCCCATCAGGTCCATCAGGCATTCAAAAATCAGGGCAAAAACCATGCCGAAACTCACAGCAAATAACACGGAATAGATCACCAGGAGGACATAGTTAGTCATTAGTGGGCATATTAAGTGGCATGTGCCATTGAAAATCACAGCAAAGCTGAAGAAATACTGAATTTTGGGCCTTATCCACTTGCTGTTAGCTACCAGGCCTGTGCCAGGCCGGATAAACATGTCCACAAAGCCCATAATGGAGAGCAGATAGGCTGCGGAGTACTCCTCTACACCGTGGTTCATTGCATAAGCTGCTAGGAACACGAAAGGCGCATAGGCACCAAAGAGGAACATCATATTCCCAACGAGGTAAATGATGAAGCCCCTATCCTTGAAGAAGGACAGATCCAAGAACTTCTTAACATCCTTCAAACAGCCTTCTGTTAGCCTGGTGTGGCTGGTGTTTGGCTCTTTCCTTTCTAGTGCAAGAGAGGATGGCTTAGATCGAGTAATGGGTCTCATCAAAGCCCCAGCAACACAACAATTGAGCATCAGACCCCCGAGGATAAGGAGACTTCCTCTCCAGCCAAACCTGACCAGTAAAAATTGGTTGATAGGGGCCAGGAGACAAAGAAACACTGGACTGCCGGCCATGGCAAGTCCGTTGGCTAAAGGACGCCTGGCCAGGAAATACTTGCTGATGATGGTGAGAGATGCATTGAGGTTTAAGGAGAGCCCACAACCTGTGTGTAAACAGAAAAAGAAAAACGTCACAATTTAAATAACCCTCAGCAAAAAAATCTTCCTGGACCCAAACTCCAAAGGGTACTCGCGAAATTAAATCAAGACTGATTGTGCGTGGTGCTCATTAAGGTTCAATCTCATTTCACTTGTGCTGGCTAAAATCTCATTACAGAATGCAGGAATTATTTCAGAAATAATTTCTCCATTTAAGAAGAAATAAATTAGAGTGCCACGGTAATACATTCACTTGCTTGCTTTTTACTTGAAAAATTCAATTTAGTGGCACCTTATTTTCCATATAGAGGAGAAGCTACAGGTTGATAATTAGGGTGATATATTTTTCTTCCCACTGTCAATCTGATTGTCTTCTCTGGTTCCAAGATAAAACTCTGGGAGAAAGGTTTCAGCTGTCGTCTTCTTAAAATGGATCTAAACAGAGGATTACCATATTAAAGTTTTGGGGGTTTTGTGTGTGTGTTTTGTGATAAATTTCTTTTACAAAACCATTATTTGGGACCATTAGTTTGAATTTACAGACACATGATACTGGTTATGAAAGCTGCAGAAAAGCAGTTGTGGATTCACATGAGGCACATTGATTTTCAAAATCTGAAAGGTTCACATTTTTGATTATGTAGGACAACAGCAGATCTTCATGTGATAAGTTGTTCGTGGAACTCAGGTGCTGATGATGGTCAAGTGATGGAACTTTGTGAACTTTTTCACGAAAGTTATCATTTGCGCCTGCTGTATTTACATTACTATGATGCGTTGCGTTTGTGTGCAACAAGAACAGTCTGAGATTTCCGTAACTTTGCATGTAATTGTAACCTGTAATGAAGCTGTTTTAAGCGTGTTGAAACAACCATGTTCTGTTTCTGTGTTAAATGTAAGTGCTTGACATGCACCTCCCCAGAAATGTAACTGCACGTCGCAGCGACTGTGATTGGTCCACTTGGAAGACTCTCATTTCCACAGTTCACCCTCCCTCTGCCTGAAACGGCTCAGTGGTCGCACAGACCATCTCCTCCGACGTCTTTTCTCCACTCTGCATTGCCACTTCTGATGTAAAAAGTATCTCATGTTTCATGTTTAGCAGCTCCAACTCAAGCGCGATCTGCTTAGCTGCACTTTCCAGTTTATGGTAACGAAGAGCACGTTTGGAAAGTAACACAGTCGAATTTAACTAACTGCAAAGCAACATGAACATGCCAATGCACGGGAATAAATGCTCTCAATGGCGTAGCCCACTTGCGTAGCTTCCATGTGCAGCCAACGTAAAAGCATAAACCAGGCTTTAGTGCTTTCATTCTCGTAAGGATTGGAAAACAAAGAAAGATAATCAATTAAATTTGAAATTTTGGCTAGAGCTGTTTCTATAAGACTAAGTAATAAAAGAAACTCACTGAGTCTGGCCTGTTATTAAACCGAATGGTTTTCATTTAGAAAATGTGTGTATGTGTATTTACGTATGCTCGTCAGTTAGTTGGAACTACCCAATGCCTATGTGTCAGTTTGCCAGGGCACAGGGGAGCAGAGCAGATCTCACACATGGCCCTGGGCACTACACATGGCCCAGCCACTTGCTGGGCCTATTAATCCTTCACAGCAGTCCTTGACAGGGTAATGAGCCTCGCAGGGTGGCAGGGAGCCCCCATGTGACGACCACGACGGGAGCCTACAGGAGAGTGCGTAGGGCCACAATAGACCATGCTCTCTGGGATCAGGGACGGTTCTGTCTTAATTACCGTCCTCGTCCTGGTCCCTTTGGTGCTCTAACTGCACCCCAAGAGGTGGAGCAGATGCCCTGGGCCCTGACAAACAGCACGACAGCCCTGTCAGGGGAAACAGATCTGGCAACGCAGAGACTCGGAAGGGATGTGAAAAGACGCAGACTTTTCCCTACTCCAGAGAGGACTAACACAGGCCGATGGGAATGGTAAGCAAAGAGCTTAACAAGTTTGGATTCCATGTCATCAATTTGTCGGCTAATTCACTTGATTTTAAACACACAGGCACTTTGTTTTAGTTTTTGGTTGTGATCAACTAGTTGTAAAGGATTCCCAAGACCTGTTGTAATATCTTTCAACCAGGCATAATCTTTTCAGGCAACAATATCACAAGATATTTCAAAGACGGATTGTATTTAAGAAAATCGAAATACTGTACCTCCAATGACGCCAATGCAAAGGTAGAGGTAAATGATGGAGGTCCCAAAAGAAGCGGTTACCATAGCGACACCACACAGTAGTCCGCCCAACATGACAACGGGCCGGCTTCCATAGCGATTGACCAACACGCTGCTCACTGGTCCTGTAAAGAGAAGAATTATCGTATACTACATCTCAATACAAACAGTTATTTAGCAATTAACTTACTTACTGCTGATGTTCGAGGATTCACACAACTGCACAGATTCTCATTTTAGGGTTAAACCAAGGGCAAAAATGACATCACAGCCGGTGATGCAACACACACACTTTTGCATCTACTGCAAAGCAACTTGGCGACTCATTATATTCTCCCCTGATAATGTCAAATACTGCACTCTGTGATCAATCAACAATTAAACAGCCTTTTATATGCTGTCACTCTTCCCTTCGCTCATAACCTTGCCTGAAAGACTGACATTGCACCAACAGTCCTTCTGCAGCATGTTAGAATGAAAATTTGTTTCTTCTCCTTGCTATAAAGAGCAAATATATATTATTTTACTCAATTCATATAGAAAAATTGGGAGGGCATCAATCAAACTAATATATAGGGCTGCCAGGATTACTGAAACATGCTGTGGCTTTTCAAGGGAGTGGGAAGGGCCTGTGTGTGTGTGTGTGTGTGTGAGTGTGTGTGTGTGGTGATAATTGAAAACAGCCCAGTGAGTAGTGAAGGGATTACATGTTTGGCAAACACCCTCTGTCTTCAAGAGCATGTTTACTATGGCTGATGATTAATTTCTTGATGCCGGGACACACACACACACACACACACAACACACTAACAGAGAAAGTGTGTCAAACTGAAGTATATTCTGAATTCCTTCAAAATTGGACAT
>JAQFJB010000012.1:22777005-22787625 GCA_029874875.1 Naso minor | reverse complement strand
GTCATCAAAACTTGTTATTTCCAGTGTGTAGGCTGCCAGCTCAGAGGATTTTATTGTCGTTTCCTGTAGCAATGGGGACTTTGAAACGGTAACACGCAGAAAGCGGAAGGGGTGGGAACGCTGGGCTGCTCTCCCAGCACTACTCACCCAATGGCAGTCTTATACCTACAGTGCACGTCCAGTGGATCAAACTACTCATTAGATGATGGTTCTTGCCGACCTCTGCACTACACCACTTCACCAGGTTATGCACTGGTACTGACAAAAAAACAACAACCTGGTAACCTGAGTGACGGTGCAATCTCAACACCAGTGACCTTTGTGTTTGCACCTCCAAGATCATGTCACCCTCATATACATGTATGTGTGTGTGTGTGTGAAAAAATCTGGTTCACCTGTAATGCTTACAGAAAATGAAGTTCCCTCAACCTTTAAACAAAACAGTTTGCCAGTCCTGCCTGTGCTTTGACACCAGCAGCTGCTTGAAATCAGTTTAGGCTACTCAGCTCCTCCCGGCCTCCAGCCCCTGCAACAATCTAACATGGAACATCTGAACGCAGAGAGATCAAAGTGATATCAATCATCAATCAAATTACAATCTTATACAACACTCATCATGAGAGGAGCATAACTTCATCAAGTAATGTGAGATTGCCCAACACATGCTCATGAGCTCATCATCCTCGTACTCTGATCAAACCCTGAAGGCGGCTTTTGATCCCATGAAATCGTGAATACACAATGAAGCCAAAGCGGAAAGGAAAGACGGAGCCTTCAAGGCAGAGTGTGTTAAACAGGAGGATTTCTATAGGCTGACATTTTAAATCTGGCCTCTTACTCATGAGACTGTCGTGCTGTGCGTCGTCCTCTTATATTTTCTCTCTCTCTACATCTGTGTTTGCAATGCCTTCTCCCTCTCCACTCACGCTCTCCTCTTTGTAGGTCAAGCATCACACCACGTAGCAGGCTGCCTGGAATCAGCAGAAATGCTCAAACTGTTCCTGCTTCCCATTAGCAAAAAAAAAAATAAAAATCTCCGTGCTCCTGCAACACCCGTTAGCCATTCAGTCCCAGTATGTTGACTTGGTCGAGTTTCACGCCTCTCCATTTTATAGTTGATGAATAGCCGTAGCAGATGGTTTCTTATCTTTGAAGATTGCAGTAAGACGAGCGTGATGAATCGCTCCAGGCCTAACGCGTCCATTTGCCCCCTCACCATCCCCATCATCATCACGTTAGCCCTCCGGCACCAAAAGAGAGCAGAATGTGAACAATATGTAGTTGACTCATCAAGTACACGTACGAGGCTTCTGCTATCACTTTTCTCATTCCAGCCTCAAAATCTTTAGACGTGTCCACACTCACGCTTTATTCCGTTCCAGCTGCATAAACACCAATATGGTTGGTGTTAAAAACATCTATACAAAAAATGACAAGAGCTCATCTGGTGCAGTCATTATCCTCTTTACAATGCACATTCATGACAGACTCACATCTACTCTTCTCATCAGTCACAACTTCACACAGCAGCAGCTCACAGGAAAATGGGTGTGGAGTGAGCACGGAGAGCCGGCCAGTTATGGTAGCAAACACTGTTAATGCTTTCCTTACAATGTGGATTCTTTGAGGGACTTCTTTGTTTCTCAGGCTGTAAATCAGTCCATACCTGAAGAGAAAAAGCTGTCATGATAGTGACACGAAATGTCTGACTCTCATGGAAAAAACAGTGCGAGGACTTTGCACACTCCTGCTGCTATATATTCGTATATACTAATTTAATCTCAGCATGTATATGTTGATTAGGCTGACATTAACTTTAAGGCTACAAACATTCCTTATGAGAGGCCGTTCAACCTGCGCTTGGTGTACCGTGCAAAGTTGTAACCCGGTGTTTGCTTGCTGCATTAGTTAAGTTATTTGCATTCCAAGTCATCCAGTGCAGGTCATCCACCAAATAAATCACATTAAAAGACGCGTCAACAGTCCTCTTAAAATAGATGCCCGAACTACCTGTTTCACATACCCTTTCTGTGGATGGAACATCAAAATGCAGGGTTGAACAGGCTCGGGATAGCTGCAGCTGCAGGCCTTAAGTCACTATGCTGAAGACATGCACAGGACACAGAAGGCCTGGAAAAAAAAACAGAAATAGAAACAGAAATACAGCAGAGTGAGATTTAAAGGGCACTATGCCTAAAAGCGGGGAATATGGTACATTTCTATTTAAATTTAGTTCACATCATCTTTATTCTCTATATGCTAAAAAAAACATTAAAAATAAAATGTTTACATATTGAAGAGAAATATGCTTTTTACAAACTGCAGCTTAACTTATTAATACGTACAATGAATTGTGTGAAATCTTATTGGGCCAAATCTACATACCAAAGATATTTGGACTATTGTGTAAGTATAAAGGTGTGATTTGTTCACCTCAGTACAAATGAAATGAGGGCACTTAAATCCATGGGAAGCTGCCAATGAAACTGTGTTGCTCTTGTCAAATTCATGTATAATTTAAAGGTAACTGCAGATTTTATTGCTGTACATTGACAAATACACAATTAAAATGTCATTGCATCAATAATAAAATCCAGTTAAAAAAAAAAGTTAAAACTTTACTTAAAGCATCCATCTATGATGCATTATGGACATACTTAAAATGTGTTATAATGCTCGTATAGTGCTGTATACTTATAGTCATAAGCAAGGTTAGGGTCAACCCAAGCCCTAACCATAAACCCTAACCACATATTTTGCATTATAAGTGTGTTCATAATGTGTTATAATGTGTAATCTATGTTCGTAATGTGTTATAACACATTATAGACAGGCTTTGTAAAAAAATTTGCCAAAAAAATATGTATCTGTGCATAAAAATGAAATAGTAATATTCTTAAAGGGGTCATTTCTACAAACATTGAGTATACAGCATAATTATACATCAGCACAGTTTGCTGATGGAACTTTTTCTTAAGCACAATTTTAAATGAAGGTCTTTTACTTGTGATGGACATTTTTATATTCTGGTAATGCAATTTTACTTATGCAAAGGATCTAAATATTTCTTTCACCACTGCCTGTGAGTATTAAGCAAAGGTGTGTCTGACCATCTGTTTACATAATTGTGTGCTAACTAGGTGTGTATACCAATGCGTGCCGGTACACCCAAGCACGCATGTTTGTTTTATGCATCCAGACTGATCTTTCACCATTTCCAGCAAGCCCCATAATGGCCACATGATAGCACAAAATTCTTCCCAAATGTTGAAGTCAGGGTTCGCCTCTTGTCTCAAAAATGCACATCTGTGATAAATCAGCAGTCCTGTCAGCCACTTGGCCCCATGTACACTTTTTTTCTCATCACATTTCTTTCCTGGCACTGACAGATCGCTTTGATTGATTTTGTCAGAGCTATTGTGATCGCTTCGTGTTGGGAGAAGTCCAAAATTTCATTGCTATTAATCACGAAAGCAAGAACTCAGATATTCACACCTGCAGCACTGCAGGCACTTTAGTGGCACAGTTCCTCGTTCTTTTTCCCGTGAATAGGCCAGGGTTTCACATTGCATCATGTGTCTATGGGTAAGCACAGTAGCCCACAGGTGAGGCCTCCAGCTTTTAGAAACAAGGAAAGTATCTGAGAAATGAGACCCTGTTAAAACATGACTTCACTGGTCATGGAAAACTGAGTAACGGGCTTGTTAAAAAACATTCTCAACAGCAAAATAAATTACAATATGAAGCCAGCTGCAGCTCCGTCATACACTGCTGTGCAGTGGTAGAATGTCACTAACTGCATTTACTCAAGTTCTGTACTTGATACAGAACAACTGGTGGGACAATTTACTGTTCATGTAGGCCTGCTGTACAAAAGGATTTACCTTTTAGGCCACTTTCTACTCCACCTTATATAGATTTATACCTATCCTCCACATTTTGGAGGCAAATGTGGAACTTTTCACTAAACTACATTTATTTTATTACTGTAGCTACAGCACACATTATATCAAATACTAAATAGGCAACTAACCATTATTATGCATTAAGATACCCAGCAATATGCCAGATTAGTAGCTCTTGCATGTTAATTCAACAATTATTCTGAAAGTGCCATTCTGCACGAGTACTGTTATTATTAGCCTGTTATTACATTGTGGTATTGCTACATTTACTCGAGTAAAAGATCTAATTGGTTACTCTTCCCCTGCTGCTGGGAACTTATTTTCCTTGGTATTAAAAAACTTAATTTGCAGAGCAAAGCTGCTTTCAGATAGGACGCGCAAAATCCACCCATCCACTGCTGAAACCATTCCAGGTCTATGCGTCGCGGAGTGCGAAAAGCAGATCGCCGCCCTGTAGAATAGCGCTTGCCGTCCATGCAGTGTACCCAGCCATGAGCCCGGCACACACTGCATCCTGTCTGAAAGCCCCTAACAGGTAACTAGCCTAGTGAGTAAAGTGAAATGTATAAATTGTGCCTCTGAATAGCTGTGGAGTCGATAAACTGTCTTAAATTTGTACAACCTTTGTACATTTGTACACCTTAAAAGAAAAAGTATATTTAGGTATCATATTTTGGTAGTTACTGTCCACCACTGCTCAGGTACATACACACTCAAAAAGTGCCATTTTTATGTGCATTACACACACACACACACACACACACATACACACACAGGTTTGTGCAAATATTCTTGTTTGGACTTTACATTGACTTCCATTCATTTGTACAGCCCAACCCAAACCCTTCACCTAACTCTAACCTCAACCTAACCTTAATTCATATCTTACCCCTTAACTTAACCAGGACCTCAGAAATCAAGTCATGCAGCATTAGGACCGGCCTTTGGTCCCCATGAGGAATACTGGTCCTCACACGCCAGAAAAGGTCCTACATGGGTAACAAAAACCAGCACACACACACACACACACTTGTACTGCTATCTTTGTGGGGCCTTTGCATTGACTTCCATTCATTTGTACACCTTAACCCTAACTTTAACCTAACCACACACACGTAAAATAATATAGGCCTATCATACATTATTTATTGATAATATGTTGCATCAACAAGAATGAATCTGAATCTCTAAGTAAAAGTTGGCTAACAAATCTAATTAAATGAATGCGGCTTTATAGTGGAACAAAAAGTACAAGCTCTGCAAGCTCTCTATGAAATGTGGTGGAGTAAAGGGTAAAGTAACATAAAATGCATTAACTCATGTGAAGCACAAGAACCTCAAAACTGCACTGAAGCACGGCAGTTGAGAATAAATAAAGCAGTAGTAAATGAACTTTCCACTCCTTTTCACCGCTGCAAATACACGCAACAGTTGATCATTTCCAGAACCGATGAGTGAGGCCATAGTCCATCAGGGACAAAATAAAGATCTTGAATTTTGAATCTAGACACACCTACTAATCCCTCATAAGTAACTCTTGGCAGTATTAATTAAACTGCAGAATTAGGTTAAGTAACACTAGTTGATTTCTCCTTCATAATGCCTGTGTGGAGATTGGGTGCTGTTCACTGCTTCCTCTCTGACTTCTTTTGCACGTAAATCTTGATTTCAGTCTTTCTAACAAACACTTTAGACGGCATTGTTATGGCATTCAAACCAATTATGTTATTATGGCTTGTTATAATGCGATTACAGAGCTTGATCCTAGTGATTGTCTCTTTAAGAAGCAGTGAGAGTGAGAGGAGGTGGTGCGGTTTCACACCCCGGGGTGGGAAACATGGGCGGGGCCAAAAGCCGCTTGATTGACAGCCGTTCAAAGGCTCTCCAAGTCCGCTGTGCGCGGAGAACCCGCAACGACCAATCAGATGAGGAGGCAACCCGCCCATCAAACCGTGACAGCCAATCGCGGCGGGCCATGGGAGGACCCAGGAATCGCTGTTGTGCATCCAACGTGGGACTACGGAATGATCACCCAGGAAAAAAAGGAAAAGTAAGTCATGAAAGGAAAAAACTCAAGGTGGTTATGCACGGTCGGAAGGAGGGGGACTCTATGTTGCTATTAATCGGATCGTCGAGATTTTGTGACCGCAGACTGCACCTGATAAGCTGTCGGTTGAAATCTTCTGGAGCGGACTGCGTGTATTTCAAAGTTGGATTTATTCGGCTAACGTTACAGCCGTGAAGTGCTGAGGAGATTTAGACAATATGCAGCGCTCGACTTGAGTGACCAACGCTGGAGTTTTCGGCACTAACGCACTCCTGCGGGTCTTAACTTATTTGCTACACCTTCTCCATGTTGTGGACTTTTTTTAAAAAAATAACCGTTAGAAGTCACTGGGTAACAGTTTTTTTGCTAAGTTTTAAACAGTTTCGCTGCTGCTTCGCTGATCAACAGTTAAAGTTATTTTCAGAGCTGTCCTTCATGTTTCCAAACAGGTCACCTAAGGCAGCTAACGTTAACGTTACTCTATTTAAAAAGTATTTTCTAGCCTTTAAGAAACCCACCTTATTAACTTAAATCAAAGTTCAGGGTGACAAACAAGTTCGCTATCGGCCACTTCGGCTGGTTAAACTGTGAATCACCTTTGATTTTTAGCCCGCGTCGGACACCAGAGGAGAAAGTTGGACTGGGAACTTGTCTCCTAAATGGACACTGGGATGGAAGACGTTTTAGTGCGCCACAGGTGTTTGTACTAGCCTCTTTATTACAAGAAGACCATTGATGTGCCATAAAAGGCACCCAGTCTCTCCGAAGCTACATTAATATTCCAGTTCGTGGGTGCGAGGCGAGAGCTCGGCGGCCGCGCTATTAAACTGGATACAAAATGGCGGCGTCCCTGGGACGATTTGGATATGTTTCCCGTTGTGTTTTTTATTTAATTTTGTCACTCGAACTGTTTATCAGTCATGGATTGAGTTCAGACCTGCCGTGTGCCCAGAACTGTACCTGCAGCGGGGATTCAGTGGACTGTAGTAATCTGGAGCTGACAGCTACGCCTGCGGATCTTCCAGTCCGGACGGTTACCTTGTAAGTAAAGCGCTTAGTTGCGCGAGCCTATTTATTGACCGGCCCATAACGGGGTGACACCGTTTGTAAAGAAAAGAAAAGTGTGTGGAAAGCATGAACTTTTTTCTTTCTCTAAAAGATTCAAATAAGCAGCCGTTAAGCAGTTGACCCCTGTTGGTCCGGCTCTCACTGGAAGTCCTGTCTGAGAAGATTTTTGGGGCTTTCTCTTTGACTTGAATTGTCTGTCAACTGCAGGGAGAGTGATACTATCTGTCAGAGTACTTACTTTTATCCATTCCTCATAACACTAACTTTTTGAGCGAGTTAAGTTTGTCTTAAAGTGTTCCTCGTTTTGCTGGGGGACCCCCTGTTACCCCCTTAAAGCCCCGCGGAGCTCCATGCAGCCTCACTGTGCAAACTTAAGCAACAAACCAGCAGCAGCAGTATTTGCTCACACAGTCCTAACACATCACGTTGTAACACAGTTAGAATTGTTTGTGCAATTCATGAATTAAGTTTTCAGCTGGTCTTTCACAACCGGCGAAATGGTTTCTTAATTGAGTTTGAGGTAGGCAAAACAGTGTCTCAGTGTCTGTTTCAACATTATTTTATGACGCTTTGCTTTCTTTAAAACAAATCTTATTATCCTGGGTAATGAGTAATTTAACAGGTTAAGTGATGACTGCTAAAAAGAGACTATTCTGTCAGTGGGCGACATTTATTTAAGAGTGAAGTGCACTCTGAGATAGTATTGTGGGTAATAAAAAGAAGCCTGTGTTGTGTTTTAATATGATCCTTGTAATTTGAAAACTTTTCTTAAATCTAACATTATTTGCCTCTTAAAACACTTTCGCGTCATCAAATTTCATGTCGTGTCTTGATTTTGAGTTACTTTACCTTTTGATTAAATTTGATTGACTTTCAAAAGTGATTTAGCATTTTTTTCAAGTCAGTATTTTAAAAAATGGGTTCATGTTTCCATTTCAATGCAATAGGGAACAAAACTGTCCCCTCAGGGTGAGTAAACAAACAGACCCTCATGTCATAACTAATACAGCTTTGCTTTATTCACTCAGATTTATAGAAGGTATTGCACCAATTTCTGTTTCTGTGTTGCTTGTCATTTCTTGTGAATTGAGAATTTTCCTCAGGACAAGACTGACACAGTTGAGACTCTGTCTGCCAGCTCATTTAGGAAATGAACCAAATTGGGACATTTTTCATGGGACATCCTCCAGTGTTTAGGGACCTTAAGCATTTATCAAACTGAATGACACAATTTATTTTTAGACAATACATTTCTCTGTCCCTCCAGTCAACATTCGGCTCTCAGCGCTGTGTGTTCCAACCATTATGTCCAGTGGCGATTGTGATTTCTCGGTGACAATTAGGCATCTTGTTACAGAAAGTTCAGCGTCTGTTTGTGTGTGTGTGTGTGTGTTGTTGGGAATGTGGGGTTAAAGACCAAAGACCCAAAGACTCCTCTGGCTCCCAAGTTCCCCTGTTAGGCGCTTTATCTTCCCCTGGGAAGTGAGGAATGCAACTTTAAAAAAGTCCTCTGAAAACATGAATAACAGCACTTGTGCCCGGGTAGCCTCATTGCCCTGAAGCACCACTCAGCCAAGTTCAAGTGCAGATGCTGTAAATAATGCATGTACGCAGACACACACTGCTACTCCTGTCCTGGTGGACAATGGACAACTACTGTTGGACAAATGTCCCATGTGAAACAGCTGCTCTAAACCTTTTGGTTTGTGTAACGGACGGCTCCTGCTTGAGCGCTGTCTTGTTCCAAGTCTACTTCTCTTATCTGGGCCATACCTTATCGGTCAAGATTTAAAGAACCGCAATCTTGTTGTTTTCAAAGGGAATGGCTTTATGACTTTGAATTATCTTTTAAAACACCTAGGTTGCACATTTCCACACCACTTGAGATAGTCACTTTATGTTGGCAGGTATCTCAAAAGGAACCCGCCGTATTCCCCCGGGGTCTGTGAGCGAGCCAGATTATCTGATGATTACTGTAAACCCTGAGAGACAAGTATGGACAATTTCACTTGTGGCTCACCATTAGGTCCCCTATACTAAGTCCTGTCCACTTGAATGGATGAAAGTACTTCTTGAGTTGTGGCTTGAAAGTTGGTGTTTTAGTTTTAGCAGGCTGCCTGTGCACAAAAAAGTGTGTGCTGTCTGTGGGTGTATGTTATTCACACACGAAAGGGAAATTGTATTGATGCAAATGACAAGTGGATACAGCAAAGGCTTTAGTACAGTGCAACAATGACAGTTTTATCCCGTCAATAGAGCAGGCTGAGAGTGTGTGTTTGCTCAGTGCTTTGGTTTTAAACAAAGTGCGTTTGTGTATCTCTACCTTCGGGCGTCTTAGCCAAGTGAATCAGTGTGGAATCGACTGTCTCTGTTATGTTTACTCCACTGAGGGAGCAGCAGTAGTGTTGGTAGGGAGGACAGTATTAGTAGGTGTCAGTAAACATCAGTCGCTTAGGCCAGCTTCCCTCCTCCTCTCTACATGATGCGGATGGAAGACTCAAAGGAATATCCCTATAACTTGAAACACCTGTAGGATTTGACTGTTGAACAAATAGCTGTAATGTGTGTTACTGCAGTTGTTAATCATCAAGAAATCATACTTATACATGTGATTTGTCCAACTATTTACTGATATTTAAAGTCCCTCTGTTTTTTTGCCTTGTTGTCTCCAAAATTGAAGTAGTCAAAACAGAGGGGAAAAATCCAGCCAAAGATGAATGCACTTTTTTCAGCCTTTTATTTGGGTGAAGAAGTATAGTGCTGTCATTGATTTGTTCAGTTATCATGCAGGCTTTTAATTTTGAATTGCAGTAATAAACGCACAATTGATACCTCAGTACTTGCATTTGTACTAGGGATGAATGATATTATTGACGCGTTATCTGTATCGGTTTATATTTGCTTTAAAAACTCTAGCCATTCAGCAAAGCCCCGTTTCCCCTGAGCGGGGCAGCTTGGCTTGGTACACTACGGCACACAATTATTTGCGTTTCCATTGTTAAAAGTTGCGGATGGTACCAAATTAACCGTACCATACCGTCAATATTGTGGTCACCCTTCCATTAACATACGAAGTGGTCCCCAGCAGTCTCTAGAGGGAGGAACTACGCACTGCAGTCTGTTGACTGCAATCAGGCAAAAAGCTGTTTTTAGGAGATGTCGTAGAACTGTTCATATATTTGTTCAGTGAGTTTTATATATTTTTAAGTGAGAATGTTAGCATATAGATTCCAAGAAGGGCTGCACAATTCTTGCTAAAATGTGAATCATGATTTTTCTCCCTGAGAATTGAGATCACAATTCTCTCTTTAAAAGAAAACAAAAGCTTGGTTGACGTTATAGAGATTCGTAGTGTTACCTTGCGGGGCAGCAATAATGCCAAAGGACTTTTATGCAAATTATTACTCCTTACACATTGTCGTAAGGTTTTGTCAGTTCAACACTATGAAATGTCCCCCTTTTTTCTGCATGAGTACGTCATTACTCTCGCTGTCGCCACTGCCATTTTCCTCAGCGGTGCATTTTTTTTATTTTCACATGTAAAATGCGGCTCCAACCCCATCAACTAAACTGACTTCTTCCTTCTTCCTGCTTGTCTAC
>JAQFJB010000012.1:22667997-22681496 GCA_029874875.1 Naso minor | reverse complement strand
CCACTCATTTAAGCTGCTTTTGCTGTCAGTCTACAGAGATACAGTTTCAAAATATCAAAACTATCTAAAAATGTCAGTCCCAAAATCTTAAAAGTTTTGTGTGGAATAATCCAAGTCTTATTTATTGTGTCGTAGGCTCAGTACTTTCAAAACTCTGTTATTTCAGCTAAAAAGGAACTAAATCCAACATATCTGTTCCATTAATGAGGTTTTCCAGACATGGCATGATCAGCTCACTTTCTTTACCAACCACCCACACCACCATGTACTCCCAGTCTGAACTCACTCCTGCGACTCTTGCTGCCTCCTTTCTATCAGCAGCCATTTGCTGAAGTTCCTTGTCAGTACGCTACAGCTAGAATAAGGACGGTTCGGCCAAAAACTGCAGACGGTCTCCCCTCTCCTCGCATCGGCCATTTCGTTCATTTATCCTTTTATTTTTGCCCTCAAAAATACTGAAACGTTGTCCCAAACTTGTGCTAGGCTAAGCACTGAGCAACCTTGTTTACTGCTTGTTTACTTCCTCAGGTCGCTGTGCACTGACATCTGGCTAGTGGTCAGTCAGCGAGCAGGGAGGCAGGATTCATCATTCAAGCTTGAGAACATCTAATGCTCATCATCATTAAGCCTCATAACGTATGTGTCGTGTAGTTTGTTAGCTGAAATAGAAGTGTGTTGGAGGTATTGAGCCTACGACAAGATTAAAAAAAGACTTGGCTTTTACCACATAAAGCTTTTGACAGTTTTAGACGGACATTTTTCGATGGTTTCGATGTTTTGAAACTGCATCTCCATCGGTGAGTGGCTCGCATTTTTGGAAAAAATCTGCTTAACATGGAATAACGCTGGAAGAAAAAAACAAAAATCTTCAAATTGAGACATCTAAGGGTGAGTAACTGATACACAAAAAAAAAGTTTTGTGGTGAAATATCCCTTTAAAGCCCTGTGTGTTTGCCTACATCATGCCAATTAATCTGTGAGAGCTCCACCTTCTCAAACAGTAAAACATGTTGCCTTCACTACAATGGCAGCTCCACATGCATTTTCTTTTCAAAATAAAAACCAAAAGATGCCGTAGCAGCTGTTCGATGTTCAGTACTCTGAAAAATATCACAAATGAGAACAAATGTTACAATACTTGATCATTTCTAATATCAGTCACATCTTCATGCAACCTCCCAAGTACAGGCAAGCCTCCTAACTGTGTTCAGTCCTCACACATCTTGCACTAATGTGACATCATGCCCATCAGAAATGCCCTCTGAACTTTAATGAATATAAAGCACAGAGAGGACCCCAATTAGTGGGCCGGAAGTGGGGGGAGGCGCCGCACCAAACCACATAAACAAACTAATCTTTACAGGGTCGCACAGTTAAAGGAGGGAGATGGGGGGGATAGCGAAGAAGGCCTAGAGAAAACGAATTACCATCCTGACACACGTCAAAGCCAATCACTGCGGAGCATCCCTCGCAGTTCTCGCACCCAAAATCCCTGCCGCCACCGTTGCGTTTCATCTGCCAGTGTTAGTATGCACACAGGCCGTGCACCAGCCTCCAAATGTATTCATTTATTCAGAGCCCCTCAGAGAAATCACAGTGTCTTGTTGTCCTTTTTTTCCCCAGCTGTCCAGATGGAATTTACGTGAATAACATCAGTTTAGTGAGGCAGAAAATAAGTACAGGCTAGCACAGCAGAGGGGACTAGATTACGCCCTCACCCACCTCTCCCCAAAAAACGATGGAAAGACAAGTGTCACCTTCATACACTTCTTTCTCCCTCTCTGCCTCCCTTTTTCATTTTCTTTTCTAGTTCCATTGAAAGTTAATCAGGCAGGGGCTTTTGCCACAATTATTTTGCATTATCATGAACTACAGGTGCAATTATACAGAAGATCATGAATCAAAGAACTAGCATGGCTTTTTCATTACAAAAAGGTTGAGCGGCCATCAAGGGAGCGCAGCCCGATGCTCATTTATCCTTGTTTTGTTTTGCATTTATAACACAACTAATTGCATTAATTAATCAGACGTGCTTCTAATAGGAAGGAAGAGCCTTTTGCTCAAGTGATTGAATGAGATCAAAGTAAGGGGAAAAAAAACTTGTAAATCAATACGTCCGACTGCAATTAAGACCAAGGGAAAAGAAAATATCTTCAAACAGAGGCGTAAAAAGCCTCAATATTCGTCCAACCTATCAAAAAGGATTCACTACACAGGCTTTGAGGAGTCTAATAACTGTCTTTAGTATAAACTGTTGAAATTGAGTTCAATAGATTCTTTTAGTTTTACTTTGCAACTGCTAGAAACTGAAAATTTCCAAAGACAGAGAAAACAAACATGTGATCTACTTTAGAGCAGCTATTCCTGGTTGTCATTTTAGTTTCGATTACTTCCACTGATAGATGACAGAGAAATCACATTAGAAAAAATCTGAATTAGTCTCACCTCTCTGAGAACCGTACTCCCATATCCTCTGTACAAGCCTCGGACACCCTGTTCAGAGATAACAGAAAATTTTCAGAAACACACATTCATTATGAGTAGATATATCTTATTACAAATTGATTCTCGATTTTGTAGAATTGACCTTCATTTCTATCATTTTACCTTCGTTATACTCATCAAAGCGAGAGCTGAGAGCTGGGTTAGGGTTCAGCCGTCAGTTTGCTCCAATCAAAGTACCTGTCAGATGTGCAATTTTGATTTGATTTTCGATATAAGAGGGAATGATCATTTTTAAATGATCATTCTCATTTTCATTTAAAAACATATATTGAAAAGATTATGGTGTGATTTTTGCAGGGATCTACCAAAAGAGATGTTTTTTAAGTCTGTCGAACATTATGCATAGACCAGGGCGACTCTGCAGCATCACAACATTTGAATTAAATTGTACTGTGACACACACAGATTTGTCCTTCAACAAATATTGCGCCTTCTGTGATTTAAAAATTGCAGTAGTCATATTGCAATTTCAATTAAATTTTGGTCAATTGTGCAGCCCTAATGTACAAAATAAACATTTTGCTGTATTAAAGAAGACTTGAGACTAACAATTTAAACTATAAACTCGTCAGTAAACTGTTACTGCAGCATTTGCACCACTTGCCCACCCAGTGTCACCTGACAAATTTCAGCAATCACCTTGATGAGCACAGTGTTGTTATGGTTGTTAGGAATGTCAGCCAAAACCACCAAAAAAAAGGATCCCAGTTGATATTAAACCACAGTTATCTTTTATAGACGTGTCTTGGACTGCCGGGTACCTCTTCTCTGAGTGTAGCCAAAAGCATGCGGTAGGTAGTGCATGAGGGCGAGGCCTGGGTCCTCTGTTTGACCACCTCTGTGGGCACTCGGATCAGACACGCCACCTACAGGATGGAAAGAGCATGAGTAAACAAGATAAACAAGCCAGACACTGTTAAAAGAAGGTGCTTAAACAAACTGTAAAATCTGGTGTATAAGACTTTTGATACTTTTTTTTTTAAATCTTAAAAGTGGGATGTGTCCTACATACTGAGGTGACCAACATACCAATATAAAATGCAGAACGACATTTTATTCTGCTACAGTACTTTACCCAAAAGATGGCGCTATAATCAAACTGAAGCTTTGTCGCACATGACGTCACATCCGCGACAAAGCTCAACATGGCGACAACAGACGGTTGCTACGTGATGGAGCTACACAGCTGTACGGTAACTGCACTTTGCAGTGCGCAATGGAAAATTGTTTGGATCAACTTCAATGTGGTAAAACAAATACTTTTATAATTGTTGACGGGAGAGAGCCGTTTATGCTGCGCTCGACTGAGTCGGAAAGCCAAGGCAGTGCAATTTGTGTGTTTTGAATGTCTTTCAAATGAAAATAAATTTAAATAGTGTTGAAGGAACTTACAAGTTTTTACTAATAAGAAGTCATAAAAAGCCTTTTTCCATCCTGGATGACACCCAAAAACAGACTGCGTCTCATGTACCTGTGCGACTTATAGTCTATATTTTGCGGTAATCACTTACGTAACTTTAATTTCTTCTTAAAGGACAAAGACTTTGCCTATTTTCAACCTTATCTCTGTCTATCAGAATTAGGGATATAATGTGAAACCCAACATTTTTTTGTCAGTGTTCTCTGTGTCTCTGGGACACAGCTTCAAAATCTCAATCTCTTACCCCTCGCCTTTCTCCTCGCACTCCAGGCGAGCTAGCGCCATGTTTGTTCTGAGAGGATTTTCTGGCTCTGGCGCCCCAAAAAAACTCTTGTTATTCAAAACTACACAATTATAAATAAAAGAAATGTTCAGGTGCAATGGATAGCGACCTTGAAGACCGGCAAGTGCTGTTTTTTTTGTGATGTAATGCATCCTGGTACATGTAGGCGCTGCAAGAACGGCTGTGAGCAGGACAAAAAATTCAGCTTTCTCTGTCAATATAGCACAAACTGAGCAGGTAATTTATTGCTTCAGTTGACTACATTTACCATCAGCATTGATTGGACATCCACATGAAAAATGGTGGAACTTTACCTTAAGGGTCACGCCACACAAAAACCACTATCCCTGGTACCTTTAAGCTGTACATGATAGTAGCCTGTGTCTGTCGCCTTGTGGCAGGTAGCTAAGTAATAGCACAACGTGAGGAGAGCTTACAGCTTACATTGAGTCAGAGAACTAACGAGGGCTTCGGTTCGCATTCAGTTAGCCATTTAACAAGCCAGTGCTCTCCGGGGACATGACACCAGAGCAACAGGTGAAAATGGTCATCAGGCTAACTGCATGTGTGCTCACCCTGATGGATCCAGACACACATGCACACCTGAGTAACCACACTTCCTGCTACAAGTTTCACTTCATCCGACATATGTCAACAAAAATATGGATTGCCAACAGCTAGTGAAGACAGACATGAATATTTATGCTTCATAACTCCCAACGCCCTAAAGGCAGGCAGGCATGCGACCACCTGGCGACTTGATTTCCCATTTATCTGGCATCGGAGCAGAAATAACGGCTAACGGCAAGCAATCTTACAGAGCGATTGGTGGGCGCTCCCCCTGCTGTGCCTCCCCTTGGTCATACAGATGCCAGTCTGCTGGTGCCACCCTCGCCACAGCACCGTGATGTGGGAAAAGGAGGGAAGCAAAAGAGTGATGGAGGTACCGCAATAACGACAAAATTCATCCCACTCCTGTCTTGCTCCTTCTCCATTGAGCTATCCCTTAATGTTGTAGCGTTTGGCCCCCTCTGAAGTTTTAGAGGAGGTGGGCCCTGGAGGATCTACTGCCATGCTCTGTGAGAGGGAGAAGGCTACTTCACTTCTATCAGCAACTCGTTCTTTCTGATGTCTCCTTTGTCAGACATCAAAGACACCTCACGAGCAAGACCGTGAATATATGCGGAACACTAAAAGTCAGCAGTGCTTGAACTCAAGTGAAATCACAGGCTGAGCTGAAGAGAACTCAACAAACATGTAAAACTGTAGCTGCAGCCGCAGTTCACGCTCTGCATCTCTAAAAATCTTATTGACTATTGACTGTTATTTGGCCCATGTCTCAGCTTTGTTTTGACCTTCGCCATCACTTTTTCAGCAAGACAATGCGAGCTCTCCCTCTCTTCAATACACAATGAGCAGATAAATCCAACTCTCTGTACATACGAGCAGAAAAAAAAGACTTGAATCAGAGAGTTCAGGGTAATTTTTATTTTTATTTTAGGTGAATCTCATCATAGTCGGGCTAACCACGGAGCAACAGTACCACCAAGTGGCCAAACTTTCACCTGCCTCAACTCCCTGTATTAACTGAGCTGGCTGCATCCATCTCAGAGATCTCATTTGCCTTCCCTTTGGTCACGTTACCATTTATAATACATTGTACATCATGTTTTCCCCAACCAAATTCTCCAAAGGACCAGAATAAGGCAGCTAAAGAGAAAGAAAGTGGCTATGACAAGTAATTACAGAAGTAATTGGATGTGGGGCCTGGAGTTGAGACGGCCTTTCCTCTCCTGTCAATGCAGAGGGGAAGGCAGAATGAGCCAAAGATTACACCAAATAAATTAGGGACATTGTTTATTTGGGAGTAATTTGCGAGCCTAGAGGTGGAGAGAATGATTCTGAGTGGAAAGAGAATAAAGTGTGCAGCCTCCGAGGCCATTTCAGATCTCTGAAAACAGCAGAAAAGGGGGAACAACGGTGATAAATCAGGTTATAATAAAATAGGACTGGGGCTTAAAAAGTCTGGATAATAGAGTAATATTCTGTGTGAAGATGTCGAGATATCATGACTTCAAATTTTGAAAGAAATGCAAACAGAGGAAAGAAAAAAGAGATTATGCATCCTTAAATGCAAGTCGGGCTTGTTACCTCACGTTTAGGGGAAGGCTGACAGACATCCACTTCTTTGACTGTGATTGCATTTCATTCTCAGTGCTTTCTCTATTTTGTAAACTAATTATAAACCAACTGGCAGTCCTTAAAATTCCTGATACCATCCATCTTTATTTACAAGCTGTTGGACTCCTCATGCAGCATTAATTAGGAGGCTACCTGCCTGCGATTGGAGCATTTCAGCTTTCCTTGGCATGTTGTTGATAATCCAAATGACGGAACGTGTTTTCAATTTCCAGCTCTGGCCGCCAAACAACAAGGTAAGAACCCTGGCGCTCAATCATGGGCCAACCACAGAAAGGAATGGGAAATTAGCAGAGACTCACAGCACATTATTGGCATAGCCAGCGAATCAATCCGCAGATTGAGTCATTACATCCCTCCATCCTCCCATCCTTTGCTACTCTCGTCCCGTCTTTTATCACTCATGGCCAATAGGACGCAGTGGTTAGTCAATCAGGGCCAGAATTACCATTTGGCAGCATTAAAGACTAGAATTGCAACAACCAATAGTCTATTAATTAGGGCTGCGCTAAAAAAAATCCATACGACAATGAATCGTGATATTTACTTTAGTGATTTCTGTATCAAATCATGACCCATGTAATGTGATACGTATCGTATTGTGCCAACCCAGCCTTAAAGTTCAGTGACACAAAACAACACCTGTGCACTTTATTTTTAAACTTTCAATTTCAGCGTGTCCACCGTTTTCAGTGTGTCAAGTTAAAAAGCAAGAGTGCACTTAAAATTCGGTAGGTACAACAGTATGTTTGGTAATTTTCCAACACCATTCAAACACATAGGAAAGGAAATTTGAATTAAATTGTTTTGACTCAACTTGTCGGTTAAATTATCAATATAAAGAAATGTGATGTATTAAGGCTACCAAGATCGTACACAGTAACTATGTCGCAATGTGCATCGGATCACAAAGTATCGTGATATGATCGTATGGTGATCCATGTATCTTGATGCATATCATATTGTGAAGTTATTGCCGATACACTGCCCTGCAATTATGTCGGTTGTTGTCCACTATGACGCACTACACGAGATAAAACGATGGATTGTCGCACCCGATGCACATTCATCGTTTCTGAGCCAACCCGACACCCTACATCTTCCCCGTCGGGCTATTATCGGGTAGATGTTGTGTAGTCTGATCTAGCATAAGACGTCTCAATCAAATCTGAGACAATAAGTGGAACTTGACATGCTAGAAAATCCTGTTACACCTACATCTCTGCCTCTAAAAGAGCGTAAAACCATCAGATTTGCCAGTACCAAACTCTCGTGACTTTCATGTGTTTTGGAAACCTGGCCAAACCTGGACACCCATCATTGTCCCAAGAAAGACTGAAGTAAGGGTCGACAAAGAAAGAAAGGAAGGAAGGACGGAAGGAAGGAGAAAAGGGAAAGAAAAAAGGTCATGAAGAAAAAGGGGAGAAGAGGACACTGCGCATCTCCAAATTTGAAACAACAGCCAATAAATCACAAAGCGCGGTGCTGCTCGAAGGCGATGCATGGATTATTTCTCAGTGCCAAGTTAAGTGGCTGCCAGTTTCTACCCCCAAAACTCCTCCCTCTTACATCCTCCCTCTCGCTGTCCCCCCTATCTTGTCATGTCACACTGTATTTTCCAGCACATCCTCCTACAGATGTGTGGCGGCGAGGTGGTGTCGGTGGTGGGTGAGAGGGGGGGTTTTATAGATGCGTGAGAAGCCCGCCGCCTGGCCTTGACAAATGAGCTTTCAGGGCAGACGTCGAGTGAATGGGAATGAAGATAAATCTGATCTAATGGCTGGATAACAGCCTGCTAGAGCCTGACAGACGCCATCAGCTTACACATTCTTTATGGGAGCGTCCCACCACCGCAGTCACACAAACATCAGGACGCTTCTGGCAGGGAGGATTTCTCTCATTGTCTTTACCCTATTCTAGCTCTTAATCTCTGCAATTTATGACTGTCCTCCTTTGCTGTCCTTTCTGTCCGGCTCCTGTTTACAAGTTAAGCCAGGCACTAAGTAGGTTAATATAGAAATGATACTATTTATGACGTTTGACATCCAAAAGCTTTGGTAAATTTCTACTTTATATCTGTGTTTTTAAATGTACATATTTCCACTCCCTGTGATCCTGAATTAAATCATCTTACTGAGGTCTTGAACTTTAAATTTATTGTATGATCATGATTCCTGAAAGTCAAAAGTCTCACAGGTAATTCACATATGAATATTAGCTTGGTGAGGCTTGTTCTTGCTTTATAAACGTCCCCCCAATGAACCTCTGTTAGACCCTTCGGCTTAAGTAAAATTAAACAAAGATAAAAATTACTTCAATTTAATCGTGTATGAGTGCTCACTTTTGTGTCAGACCTCTGTTAAGATCATATCAGACTTTGCCTGACATCAACATCTAGCATGTAAGGATCAGGTCAAGCACATCATCCACACAGGGAGGCTTTGGGATGGGATTAGCAAAGCAAGAAATCCCACGATGTTCCTGTTGCGGAAACAGTTGGTAAAACACAACTAAAAGGACTCCTGGGGAAACGATCACAGGCTGATGAGGGGGTGGGGTGGTGTGGGGAAGTCGAACAAAGACCAAATAACAAGTCGCATCTTCTTTTTTAAGTTCCTGTGTGTCAAAGTCTCCCTGCACACAGCTGCTCCCAGCAAAAGAGAGACAAGCAGGAGGAAGAGCAACAGAGAAACACAATGAAAACAAGTGACCCTGTCTTATACTGGCAGGACTGAACACAAAATCTGGCGTAATGCTAATGAAAATCTGCTTTGGGTTTGCTTTCACGTTGACAGTTTGATTTGTGGTTAACATTTAAGATATTGGACTGAGGTACCTTTACGTCTGTGTGCTTAAAGTATAGCCAAATAAGAGAACTTTTAACTGTTAAATGAAGCTGTCTGCCACATAATTACCTTCTGCTCTGAAATACAACGAAACACAGCTCTTACAATCACACAGCAGATGCGGAGGAGGAAGGACTTGAGACGGTTCTCTTCTTTAGGGGTCTGAGAGGGACTCAGTGTAATTGTGGTCTAAACTTGGAGGATACACACACTGAACTGAGCAGTTACCTTACAGGTAGGACCAATCCCAAACCGGTCACTACCCACTACCACTGAAATACCAAGAGTTGCTCCAAATCAAGTTACACTCACAACTGTAGATGACCCGTCTAGCGAAGGGGGAGGATATGAATCTAGATAGCTAAATTATGGGATGCCCTTTACACTCAACCGGAACTAAGAAGTTGCCATCACCATGGCAACAGATGGATGCCCTGCTTGCGTGGCTGTTATTCACAGGTTGCAGTTGGATAGCTGCTGCTCGCAAAGGACGAAAGCGTTTCTGAAGTGTCACAGCTTTGCTGTATCAGCAAGAAGTAACTACTGCACTGCAACCACCTTTATGTATTTCATTGCATAACCCTATTAGATACTGTTAAATGCAATTGCATAGAAAATTAGCGGGTCCACGCAGGCTTTTTTAAACGCAGCTCAACCCGCTAAAAATCATCTAATGACCACATTCCCACTTCCCACAGGCAGCCCGCCTGTAAATGTAAAGCCTCATATCTGACTGAAAGAGTGCACTGCATTGTGAGGAGAAATCACTGTGATGTGATGTGTGAGAAAAATTACTGTTAACTTCAAAATTAACTGATTAATGACAAATGCAGATGTATCAGTAATTAATCCGGGTGTCAGATTTGTAAAAGTCGCATCTGGGTGGAAACGCTCCACAGTACGTCCATTTCACTCACAGACTGTGAGCAAGTGTAGGCGCTCAAATCAGCTTCGGATACAGTGAGAGGATAGGAGCCGGCTCGAGACTGGGCCGCACAGTCTGCTCTCCTCTCAAGCTCAGCAGTGTCAGCCAGCCATTTTTAAATGGCCTCAACAGCCAAGAAATCATGTGACTCATTGAGATTCATGCTCATGTGCACGTTATGTAATAGAACTAATAAACCATTACAGAGCAAAATCATGCTCACGTCACAGTGGCATTACCTGTACAAATCAAGGTTAAATAAATAAAAATAAACAAAGTGTATTCCATTTACAATCACACAAAACAGAGGAAAGCAGAAAATCCTCGTGGTTCAATTAATTGTTTAAACAACCGACTGAGTCGGCACTAGACATACAGGTATACTTCACCCACTTGACTAAAACTTAGTCAGGGTTATGTCAGAACCTCCACGCAATAACTTTTTATTTTGAATTAAAACATCTCAAGAACTGACAGAGGAGACACAGAATCATATGTGGCAGCCGTTGCATCATAGTGCGGGCGTTTAGGCCTCGCACAGGGCAGCACTAGGGTAGGCCTTTCATGGCTAAGCCTGAAGATTACTCTCTTTGAACAAGACGTATCCAGTTGCCAGAATGCAGTGGGATACCGCCCCTGCTCTGCTCAGCTCCGCTCCTGAGGATTTGTGCCTTTGATGTGTTCAAATCCAGAACAGCGGGAAAGGGGTTAAAGGTAGCCGCAACCTCAGCCTCACCTTTCGCACTCATCTGGATGGTGTCATAGTCAGAAAGGGGAAGAATGCTAATGCTTAAATGCTCAAAAGTGCGATGCTGCTACAGCATCTACGGGAACTGCTACGTGGATTGTGAAGACTGGTGCAACTCTGTGTGTGCGTGCATGCATGTTCCCTTCCCAACACTGTGAGACACATAAACTCGGAAACAGTGAACACCCTCTCATGTGGAATAATTCCTTTTCATAAACATGCAAAAATTGGCTAAATTACATCCATCCAAAAGCCATGAATACTGAAAACCTAGTATTACGCAGAGAGCCATGGTGGTACAGAGGGCACCCCCTTTCCATTGCCCCATCCCTCTACCCCCCTTCATGCCAATGTGAATACGTGTGGCCCCCATATGGCTAAGATTCTGCGGTTCACTGTGAGTGATTGAGAGAGGATGGGCCGCGGAAATTGCACTGCTGTTGGTTTCAAGCCAGAATTCCCCAGACTAAATTGCAGAGTCTGGGGGCCTGAGCTGGGAAAGTAGATGAGTCAATAGGCAGTAATGAGATCTTATTTACCCAGCTAGTGGGGGAAATGCTGGGAGAGTCCTGAGGAAGCCCCCTTAACTCACCCAGCTGGACCCTGGGGCCTACAGCCAAAACTGCATACTTGCCCCCACCCCTTCCCTGCTACCCCCTCAGCATGCTGCTCTGTGAATCTGAGAAGGCATTTGGGACTTAAAGTAGTGGGAAAGAAACAAAGAGGAAGGAGCAAGTGCATGCAAGGGCAACAACAAGTGCGTAAAGCAGCTGGCCCTCTAAGAACGGAACGACTGAGAATGAATTTGGCCGACATTAATAAACATGAATTCAAATGTACGGTAGAAGAAAGAGCAGGAATCGAAATGAGAGGGCGCAAAAGTTAAGAGAATGAGGGAGAGGAAGACTTACTATTTCTCCCAGGGAGGCGGCCAGCATGTGAGTGACAGGTGCCACGTGTGGTGCTGCTAGCAGTCCGCCAGCGCCGAGCAGGGACTTTGTGCAGTCGTAGGTGACAAAGAACGCAGCGGCTGTAACCAAGCAGAACCACAGCCATTTAAGGCCCATTAGTCAACCAGCATAGAGCAATTAATATCCCTCACTACCACTGACAGGGGAGAAACTGAGGTGTGTGTGTGTGTGTGTGTGTGTGTGTCTGCTTGTAGAATAGAGGTAAAAGCTAAGAAAGTTAAGTGTGTTTCGTACGGAGAGTTCAGATTTTTCTTAGTCCAACTATTCACATGAATTCACTAAAGTGTGGATGCAATTTATAAAGATCTGTTCCTCTCCCCACCATTATAAGCATTTTTCACAGCCGAATGAACGGAGAGAAAAAAAAACGATGCTGTTATGTTTCAGTGTAACACACACGTACAGTCATACAGAGTCAGAGTGGGATTTTCTGTTAACTGTAAATTCTAACTAGATGAGTTCACTAAAAGAAAACTAAGGAACTGATTACAACAGGAAAAGTTGTTAGGAACTTAACTTACTAAATTTGCACTAAATGATTATTTGTATAAAAATAACATGCGTTATCTAAGTTAGCTGTACTTTGGGGAAGTTGTGAGAACTTAAGATACCTCAGTAAACTGAAATTAAAGTGACCACAAGGAACGTTGAAGTATTTATGAAACAGTCTCACGATTCCTCTGATGATTACAAATTTCCCATAACAGACAAAACTGTTTTTTTTTTAATTCCATTGTTCTGTGGAATGACAACAACATAATTTTATTCTAGGCCTAAGGCTGTTAGCTTGCACCTTAGTATGTAATGTTAATGCAAATGGCTGTGTAACGTTAGCCTACAGAAAATAGAGGTAATAGGTCTCGGGGGACATTACTGCCATACAACTGGCTTATAAGTTATTTCTCAGTCACGTATAAATACATTACCTCCTCACAATCCGTCCTGCGCTCTCTCTTTCACTCACTTCCAAAACACATGCGCACGTTGCCGGTGTTATGCTGAGTTTGCCTGCCTGGCATGTGCTACCAAAGATCTTTAGGACCGTAGGTGCTTGTGTCAGTACCACTTTTATCCAAAGGGGGCGCTAGAATCAACAAAAACTGAGAGTTCCTTGTAGTCGGTTTAAGTTATTGCAAC
This sequence comes from Naso minor, assembly GCA_029874875.1. NCBI lineage: Eukaryota > Metazoa > Chordata > Actinopteri > Acanthuriformes > Acanthuridae > Naso > Naso minor. The sequence goes on along the minus strand of JAQFJB010000012.1, from coordinate 22,668,462 downwards.
TCCAAAACTCTGAGTCAGATTCACTTAATATATTTTGCCAAAAACATGCAGGTATAATGTGAATTTTGGAATACATTACACTTAATGTAACTTAGTGTGGTCAACTTAAATGAAGTTGACCCCTCAACCCCTAGGTCGAGGTGACTTTCAGAGACTTACAGGGGGAGGCGTGACGTGAGAGTGGCCCCCGTCAGACCCACTTACCTCATGTTGGAGCTGCATATGGAGATTTCATATGACCCTGATACTGACTCATAATGTAGTCATACGATTTATGCACCATTTGACTGAATGGTCTATTGATTATCGAAGGCCAGGGCTTCTATTTGCACCCTACAGTTTCCAAATAGAGTCGTCTCCATCTTAAATTATTCTTTCAGCTACTTTTGTATTTATAAATTCTCCTATTTAAAAGTCAGCTTGGAAATGCATTTGAAATGGTCGACTCAGACAGAATTGGTGCTT
>JAQFJB010000012.1:22621889-22633087 GCA_029874875.1 Naso minor | reverse complement strand
GTGAAGAGTTCGTAGGGTAGTGGTGATAGGACAAAAAGGCAATAGTTCACACTGAGTAAAAATGTAGCACTCAAAAGTGAAACTGAAATGTTTTGATTTGTATTATCTGCGTTGCTACGGACTGAAGAGTCAATAATCGTGCGTTGGCTCTTGTGGGAAGAGTTAAATTAGTTTTTAAAGTTTGAATAACATATATTTTGCTTTAAACCTGACAGATCTTTTGGTCACTTGAGTGCGTCATAAGTAAGCATTAAACTCAAAACTTGCCACCTTTTAGGTGAGTGTTTTAATAAACAACTGCCTGTTTGCACACATGTAACACCAAGTTTCACTCTCTTGTCAGATTTTGCTGTTGCACTTTTCATCGACTCTTGACTGTTGCGTTTTTGCTTTGACGTGCTGCACTACATCTAAGTTCAGACGCAAGTAAACTGTAGATCCACACAAACAAGGGAATCTCCATGACGTGCAATATTTGGGTCAGAATTTGCCTTGAATATGTTCATAAAATTTACTTTTTCATTTCAGAGAGACTGTATGACAGCGTGCTAGCTTAGCAAATAAGCTGCTATTGCTAACAGGCTATTTTATCCAAGTCAGTTGCTCATTTGAATTGTCAGGTGAGTTTGTGTGACAGTTCTAACACATCGTGAATCAAATTCTGCTTATGCTTCTATCCTTCCGTAACAAAGTACAGTTCCTTGCATTGGACACTATTGAGTATAAAAAGGCATTAGCTGCATATTTATGCCATCTTATTGCAGGCAGATAGCAAAATAAAATTGTATGCACTTACTGAGTATTGTTAAGTTTAAGTAAGAATTCTCTTGTGTAGATACAAGAAGTCCAGGGCAAAAAGTGAAACCTTTCGATTGTTATGTAAACGCACAAATATCTAAGTCTTACAGCCAATCCCCTACCGAAGGCCCTGAAAGTTTATTCATTCATTCCTTTATTTTTGTAACCACTTATCCTTTTGCAGGGCCGTGGAGGGGCTGGAGTCAATCCCAGCTAACACTGGGGGGCAGGGTTCACCCTGAACAAGTCACCAGTTCATCACAGGGCTGACATATAGAGACAACCAACCATTCACGCTCAAATTTACACCTAAGGGCAATTTAGAATCACCCGTTAAGCTGCATGTCTTTGGCCTGTGGGAGGAAGCTGGAGTACCCGGAGAGAACCCACACAGACACGGGGAGAACATGTAATCTCCACACAGAACCCCAGCCAGGTATCGAACCCAGGACCTTCTTGCTGTGAGGAAACAGTGCTAACCACTGAGCCACCATGCTGAAAACGCTGACGAAAAATGTTACTTATCTCTGCTCAGCCTGCAGTCCAGAAGAGGAGATGATCCTTTCCGGGTTCCCACTGAAGGGAGGAGCTTCGGGCGATTTCGGTGGGCTCCTCACACAATGACCCATATGTCACATGTCTGAGAGCATCACGAAGGCAGCAGTGGCGTTTTGAGATGTGCTGCGATTCTGCTGGTTGACAGTGAGTGAGGATTCTTTTCTCTTCAGGGCACTACGAAGATGTCCATCAACATTCGATGATATTTCTCAAGGGTGCAGACATACTTGTCAATTATACGTAGAGAGAGTAAATATTTAAGATGGATCTCAAATGGACTTACATGTAAATATCAGTGTCTACAAGTAAATGTAAAGATGTTTTGTCTGTTTTGGTCCTGGAATCTGTTGAGATATAAAGTCTTGTCAACTAAACTAAAGAAGAAAAGCAGGATGGAGCAGACTGCTCTGTGTTACGTGTTGGGGGAGATGAACATTTGCAGTATTCAGATCCAGTGGATGTTTCAGCGTTCGGGATCACAGCCAGCTTTAAGAATGTGCTGATGTGAATTAAGGCAAACTCCTGTCCTCTGCTGCTCACTCCTGATTCAGATTTAAAAACTATTTTGAGGACATTTCAGTACAGTGGAGCCTACAGTTAAGAGCCCTAACTATAACGAGAATCTCATTAGTCCCTGTTATGAGCCCAGCCCCCCGTCATTGGCTGTGATGTGACAGCTTTCCACAGCCCGGTCACGTAATCTGATGGCCTTTCTGTGCTGAGCCATTCAAACTTAATCTACCAGGGCAACACTGAGCTTTGCAGCACTGCTTTAGTTCAAAGAAGGATTTCAGTCTCTCTCTCTCTCTCTCTCCTTTCCTCTTTATGCTTTGTGGATATTATGATGAATGAGGCATTATCGGGGCACAGAGGTAAAGTAGATTAAAGTGACATCTAAAGCAGAAAAATGACCCTCCTCATTTACAGAGCCTGTGTTAAGAGATGAGCACAGATAAGTCATGGGTCAGCGAACGTGACTCGAGCAAAAACCCCTTTGTTGTACAATGCGAGGAGGGCCACTCAGGGAGGTATGCTATAATGCAAAAAATAGGCCTCGGATATAAAAAGTTCATATGGTTTTAATGACTTATGAATGATGCACATGCCTGCAGAATGGTGCCTCAATGCAAAGTCACGCAGCAGAAAATCTGAGGTCATGTGTGGCCTGCAGGTCGCATATAGGATTGCACACATGCATATGCACAACACTGTTAGCTTTTTACCCATCACAACACATTTTGTGTCTCTTGATGCGAGGATGGATGCAAGGATGGCTCGCAATAGTCTGATCTCAGCCATCAAAGCTTGAGCTAAGATGGACTTGCCCTAAAAAAACTTTACAGACTACTGATTTTGCAGCTACACTGACGCATTAAAAAGAAATATGGGGTTCTGTTAAATATTAATACAGAGTTCACTGCAAATCATCTGATTTACAAAAAGTCTGCAAATATTGAAAAAAGATTGAGATGTGAAATGTCAGAGGGATAGCAGTGGAAGTTTCCAAAGGAAGCTTTCAGGTATTGCTTGTAGGATAAGGAGAGAAGTTCCTCCCAAGATGGATGTGTTAAAAGGTCAGATGTCAAGCAACATCTTATTATACAGTCCTTTCCGTCACTACATCTGTGACAGCCAGAGTTTATTTAAAGCATCACATCAATCCGTCTCCCACTTCTCTTTTCTTTCTACTTTAATTCCTGCAGTCCTGAAATGATTTAGAAGTGATGGCTTGCAGGTTGCAGTGCATCTATATACTGGTTCATTAACTGACGGATGAAGACAATCACCTTCTTAAATTTTAAAATTCATTCATGTTGGGTGTTGGATTCAGCAGGAATGCACAGTATAGGATTAACATTACGTTTATGAGCCTCCAGTCATGCCGCCAGCTCTGTGCGGCTGAAGTGCTTTTGATGCACATGCTATCCTAACGTCAGAATGCTAACAAGCCCCCAGTAACAATGTTAACATGCAGCAGCAACATGCAGACAAAACACAAAACGTAACTCAGCAATTAAAGGGTATTCTGGAGAGTCGCCAGAGATTCCACATGCTTGGTGTCATCTCGTTTTCTCTCACAGCTGGTTCTCTCACATGTGTATTAAATCTGCCTCAGCACTTCCTTATCACACGTGGACTACACAGGCCCACCCCTTAGCCTGACAGCCAGTGGAAGACAGTGCGGTGACATGTGTTAGCAGGCTAATATTTGCTAATTAGCACTAAAAATTGTTTACATCATTAGTTTTGTAAGAATTTCAGCTCAGTGAACTTGTGGTTAGAGTATTCCCCCTGAGATTGGGAAATTAAGGTTTGATCCCCGGCCAAGTCGTACTGAAGACTATAAAAATGGTGCCTGATGCCTCCCTGCTTAACACTCAGTATCAAGGGATGGACTGAGGGAAAGTCCCTGTGTCATCCTAGCATCATGTCCAAGTGGTGTACTGTACACCAAGCCGCCTCTTGCTACAGAAATAGGAGATAGGCTCCTGCTCCATGGGCTACATGGCTCTCAAAGGCTACTTTGTAGGAATTTGATGATAAGCCAAAGTATTGGACAAAATAAAATTTGGCTTGATAATATTGTTAGATGAAAAGTCAGATGATCACCAAAGTAAGTAGGAAACATTTGCTGGGAAAATGGATTTCTGTACCAGGTTTAATAGAGTTATTCTTACAAATATAATTCATCACTTGATTTAAACAAAAACGTATGCAATTCTGGTCGGATCCAGAAATGTTTTTATTATTTCTAATTCAAAGTCTATCTTTTGTCGGCTCATTCATTATTTTTATTTATATAATAAATATCTCAAATAGCATGTCTAGCATTGTCATCACAGGCTTCTACGAAAAGTTTGAGCTTTCTCCTTTTATTTTATTAATGACTCTACAAAAACATTCCTTCCATTAACATTTTATCACACAGAAAGCAGTCTTCCAAAAATATTGTGTAACTGGGTATATCAGCCTGGTATTTGATTACAATAATATTTCTGCTTGATGGCTCCATGTAAATACTTTATGTACGCCCTCTAGTCATTTATCTCCCTTTCTGTGTGTTTTTAGTTTGGTTTTATTATTTTATATGATGAACTTTGTCATTTTTTTACGAGATAGAAAATCATCTGAGCCGTAGCGACGCAGTTATGTAGTTATGTATTTGTCTTAGTGACAGGATGACGTAATTTACAGAAGAGTTTTCGGGTGTATTTTGAAAATTTGTCATGTTTGTAAACTTGACAGCCTAACAGTGAAAATACAATGAACAAGTACACTTTTAACTACTTGTGGTATAACTATGGCAGGCATGAATATTGAGACAGACCCTGTGTTGATAATACATCCCATTACACAACTTGAAATGAAAAGTGATGGATAGGTCAGTCACTGTGGACCTCATGAAAGCTACTAATGGTGGAGAACTGCCAGAATGTAGCACCGAAGTCATCTGAGCGCAGCTGTCAGATTTGAGCGCTACATTATTACTGTCGGCCATTAAGTTCTCTCTGTCATTACGTGTCAGTCGTGCCACCAGGCGCATCAGGCAGAGTGAAAGGAAATGATGGGTAATGATAGTTTGTGATAAACAAACCAGGTCATCCTCATTACATATGCTGTCATAACACAGCTGCACAACAGCATAAAGTAACAATATGAAAGGTCTTGACTTTTCTATATAACTCAAGATCAGCGCTGACATTTACCATATTCTATATTCCGTGCAGGTGTACCTGGTACTGTAGTGCCTTATAGTATAACATATGTGACCCTGCAGAATATATATTAAATGCAATGCATGTTATAAAAAGACAGCATTTTGATTGTAATGTCGCCATCCACTATATATAATACATATGGCACTATATGGACCATGCCGTGATTGTAGGGTGTGTACTGCATGCAGTTTGGTTTGCTTCATGTGGACAAACACAACATGCAGCTGAGTTTGAGTGCATATTTACTGTTCCAGTGCGCATGCAGAGATTTGCATTTATTAATGTGTGCAAGTGAAAGACAGACAAAAAGAACATGACAGTGAAATACAGAGAGGCAGCAAGAAGCCGAGGAAACGGAATAGGAAATTTTGGGCCTGTGGCAGTGTGTCTGCTCCTGTCAATCTGATTTGGGTGACACTGTGTGACAGGAAGCTGGCAGAGGAGCTGGGTGACACCCCCCCCCAACTGGAGGTCACTGTAGAAATGATTGGCACACACACACACACACACACACACACACAGAGTTTAAACCCAGTCGCCAAATCCGGAACTTCATTATTCTTTACTTCTTGTGAGCCCTCAAACTACTAACAGTGGAATTCAGACGGATGTAATGTTGGTGTTGACCCTTTGATGACTAAAAGAACTCACACTGAGCATGTGCATTAAACCAGCAAAAGGAAAAAAAAAAAGTTAGTTTCCAAAATATTTATAAACAAAAAGAGTCCTCAGCCATGCTGGCATCTCTATGAGAGTATAAGCTATTTTACAGGGGCGCTTTAATGCAAATGTTAATGAGAACAGGCTAACATGCTCATAGCAACAATGTTACCTGCAAGTAAAAATTTTAAAAGATTATTTAGAAATTAGGCCTACAGCTAAAGCTAATTAGGATGACTTAAATTTTGCAAGTTGTGGGGAAAAAAATTTTAAAAGAATGTGTTCGACAAAGTAAAATTCTGACCTGATAATGACAAAATGGAAAAAGTCAGGAGATAAACAAAGCTGTCACCCTGTTTTTGTCAAATTTCATGATGATAAATCAAATGAGAAATGAATTTTTTGTTTTCATAAAACGTACAATTATCAACCTCGGGATGGCACTTGAGGAAACATCAGAGGATCAGTAATGCTGGATTCTGTTACCTTGGAGGTTTGGAAGTTGGAGCTGGGAATAATATCACAACCAAGTTGTGCCTGCTCAAGAATGTCAAGTTGGAAAACCAAGATTTCACACAGTGGGCAACATGTCCTTCTCCAGTGGGGTTTGCTCTAGCAAGCAACACCAGTCAATAATTGATAACAAGCAGAGCACACAAACACCACAGCAACATTTTTACAGACAGAAGTTGGATGATACTGTGATGAATGAGACACAAATACTAGAGCTTTTGTTGATACACAGAGCAGCCATTTTGGATTTTGAGATCAGGTTAGGTGAGGCCGTCCTGATTTTCAAGGAGGTGTTTCAGTCCAGCTAAAATTTTAACTTCCCCTTTTAAATAGAATGCACCATGAAGTCAGAAGGATGGATCATCTGGAAACCATACATGCCTGTAAAAAAAATTTTGTAAAATCAATAAGTGGACGTCAAGCTGTTTCTTTAAAGTCTGTTTGGTGGCCCACAGAGGAAAGGTCAGAGGATCCTTAAAGTCAGTAGGATTCATAAACTGGAAACATGAATACATGGACACAAATATAATGGTAATCCAGCCAAGAGTGTCTAGGAATATTTCGGTCAGAACTGAAGTCTACACTGATGGACCAACACTGCAAAACTGCCTGACCCATGCCGTTAGCATGTCTGCAAAACACAAAACCTGCTTTTGCTTTATAGAGAAACTTGCACTTCTGATTCTCTCTGGTTCAGCAGAACACGAGAAGCAAGTGGCAGCTTTGTCCAGTATCCTCTTCCACTTCACTTAGTTGTTTTCCCTTTTATAAGAGGGTTCACACTACCGAAGGATAACTCCCACAGGGTAAGCAGCTCTTTTGTTTCTTGTACTTTTTAATAACTTACCTCTGGTTGATGTATTTTTTATAGGATCATAACAAGTGCAGTGTTGGCGCTGTTTAGTTTAATGGTGCTCTATAGATAACCAAAGATGTTCATAATTTATAAAGCTTTTTAAAAAAAATCTTGCATCGTTTTAGGTACTTTTCTATAATAATGTTTATTGTTCATCAGTTTCCTGCAAAGTGAATTTCCCTCGCAGGAAACTGAAATGAACTGATCACATATTAAACTTGTATTTGATGTAGTTGTAAGGCACTAAGAACAGAGAAAGTTGAGCCTTTTCAGTTTAAAGAGCACTTCCTTTTCCCAGTACCATCCAGGCCAATGGTTTTTACTCCCATGAGAGCAAGAGTACTTTCACTGTTATGTATTTTTAGGATAGGAAAAGCTCATCTGGGTTCCCTAGGTAAGAGGCCTGGCCCATCTGATTCCATCAAGCTGTGTATTCATCCCTGCTGCCTATCTGTCTATGGCTGATTGTCTACCTACATCATTGTTTTCATTGTCTTCCTTTCATAATTTGGTTTATAGACTTGGTTAACAGTTATAGCCTTTGCTCTTTTCTTTCTTTATTTTTTACTAGTGAATTATCCAATTTAATTTTCAGTGACACTTGTTATGTTGCTAACATGTCTTTCTCCAGGCCTGTGATGTCAGGGATAAAACAAATTCTGTGTACATTTCTGCGTCACAAACTAACACGCATGTACGAGTGTCTGAAAAGAGAGGGGAGGTTTCACCCACACCTGAAAAACATGCTGCACCACCTGTCTAACCTGAAATGCAAGATCGCAGGTATATCCCGTGGTTGACTAGGTCACCATCAAATTAGCATCTCACACTGAATCATCACTGAATTGAAAGAAGAGTTTAGTTTATTTAAATATCAGCTTGAATAATGTTGATTCTTTGACAGGAATCCGAGCAGAAAAGCAAATGTTTGCCACAGAAATGACTGACTGTGTCTGACAAAGACGTTACTGTAATTTTATATTTGATGAGTAAGGAGATCTACACTTTTATTCAGGAAAGTGTTCAAATTGATTGAAACATAAACAAACTATGAGAAAGCAAACAAGACAACAAACAAAAGCAAAACAAAACACAAAATGACATCAGCTGCTAATTTAGGGAAGCCAAAGCTCGTCTATGTGAAAGGTAGAGCCCAGAACCAGCTCCGAGCACCGCGCATGCGCTCATTGTAATGTTGTTGCCTTCACGTGCTCTTTGTAGGCTTCGACTGCTAATTATAAAACTCTTCTAAATTACTACTGTGCTTCTACTGTTGACACTCTAGGTTACGTAAATTATTTTGGTAGTTCACATCCACAAAAATAGATGTGGAATATTTGTCAAGTTGGCTTTGGCCCTTTACCATCTAATATTACATCACCTATAAACATGTAAGCCTATTTAACTCGGTTTATTGGTTAATACCATTGTTGTTAAAAGAACATGTAAGTTGTTACTTTTAAGCCTTGTATATTTGTACATATCTGTACCTAAACATGCTTCAGTAAGAAGGTCTAGTGTACAGTTAACAACTTTATATTTCGGATTGGACTCTTTATAACGTTAAAATTACTATTATTTTTTATTTCAAACTAAAATAATACTAAAAGCGTATCAAATTCCATTAACATATTTCCGCTTCTATCTTCCTCGTAGCCTGCAATAGCCCACCAATAATATTTTCATCCAGTAATGCGTGTACCCACATCGTCTTCGGGACGTCCATGTGAATCCATGTGAAACTTTCCGGCAGCACGTGAACGCAGCATAAACGGCAACACATTCCCAGCGCCACAGCAGAGCCCAGAGTGGAAATGAGATTCAGCTAAGTACACGAGAGCCTTGTACCTGGTTAAACGGGCTGAGGACCGCGTCAGCCTCTGATAAATGTGACGGAGCCGCGCGGAGAGGAACGAGTGCAGTCTCTGATAACTGAAAAGAGGAAAGAAACGCCATTAAAAGTGAGTTTAGAAGAAAACTGAGAGGATTAAATAAGTGGACACGAGACGCGAGTGGGACCGTGGCAGATGTAACATGACATCGATACAGGGGGACTGAACTGCGAGGATGTTCAGAAAATCATCACAACAGTATCTACACAGTAAGGAGTGACTTCAGAGCCCACAGGAATGGCTTGATCTGTCACCCCGGGAGGGCGGTGAGACACGGATACTCATGTTTCTGTGGAAGAGAAGGAAAGTTTACTGCGCGTTACTCGGATACAAGTCTACTTTCTGAGAGGCATCGCAGCTGTGACTGTTTCTCATCCCAGTGGCAGAGCTGTTTTGCGGTCGGCCAATAACTGTTCACAATGTCTAAACCTGTGCAAAAGAAAAATCACTGGAGCTCCAGGATAAACGAGTGCTCCGTCTCTAAAGATGCCCGCGGTGACTTGAATGTGCCACTGCGCGGCGGCGCGGAGAACGGCGAGTTCGCCTACATCGGGCAAGTTAACGAGGATGTCGTGGCTTATAAAAGTGGAAAATTAAATGAAGGGGAACTGCTGCTGGAGGTGGAGAACCTCTCGATTTCTGGATTACCCCTGTACGACATACAAACAGTGATAAAGAACTGCAAAGGTCCCGTCAGGTTGAAAACTGTCAGGCAAGGTAAGGACTGGAAGGAGCTGCGGCACGCGCAAAACTCCGTTTAGATTTCTGTCCTTTCATGTTGTCCAGTGTTCTGCAGAATAACAGGCTTTGAAACATCATCGCTAACTCTTTAATAAAAAACTGTCAGAAGCACTCCTCAATTCGGCACACAACATATGCACAGCTAAGCTTAAAATAATCACAATTCAACGGTTAATTTTGTATTTTGCTTGCAACGAGGAGTTATGCACGTGATTCTGAAGCGCGCAATACATTAAAAGAAGTTCTGCCAGGCGACAAATTGGTTAACTGAACTTAAGAGTTGGTGCCAAAACTTGAGGAAGTCGCGACTTTGTACACCTGTCGCTGAGGCTGCCCATTTTAAATTGACACATTTTTGAACAGCGTTTGGCGCGTGCACTTTTTCCAGAGAAATCCCACCTGTCGGGTTCACGCGATGGAAACAATGTAGGTGTGCAAATTAAGTTTAATTGAAGGTTCTCTTTTGTTCAGTCCGCTTTCCAACCCTCTGAAATACTCACATGTTAAGTAACTACTCTTAATAACAACTTATGCAATTTTATGGCATTTTAGTTTAACAGCTACAGAGAACAATCACAGGTGTCACTCATCCCATAAAGTAAATAAGCAGTCCTGATTGGCCAAGCTTTGACCTTATGTAAGGACGTCATACCATGAGACATACTGTTCAGCAGAGTATGAGACGGTCAGTTTACCCTTAATGTTGAGTAAGCCAGAATATAAAATAAAGAAGTCACTGGTAAGAATCACAGTGGTCCTCTACTAATCAAGGACATAACAGGCAAACTTGCCGTGCTTGCTCTCTGTTTGGGCTCTGCTGTATCTGTTGAGTCCTCAAACAGGCTGGACTGGCAACCCCAACACCTTACAGGAACGGGAACTTCAGGCAACTGACACCAGGCCAGTGCGGCTGGTCTGGCTAGTTCGTGGTCAGCTTGACTCAGCAGGGCTGGGCAGTTTGACTCTTAGCCACTCTGACAGGCTCCCAGCAGGGCAAAGCAGATTGCTGAAGGTATGCTCCGAGTCAGCCCGAGCCACACCGACTTCCTGTAGAGGCAGTCAAAAGAGCAGCAACTCTTCAAGGACAATTTCACATATTTATAACCTGTGAACGCTGGCAGCAATATTGGCTGGACCTGTTCAGGCTTTTTTAGAATTGCACACCAGCATCATCTACTCATCACACTGTGTGCCACTCTATTATAGTTTGGAGGGAGAAAAAAAAATCACTTTGGCACTTTGGTGAATCAATACAGGAGTGGAATCTTGTTAAATACAGTCTCTGAAAATCTGAAAATCTTTATTGGTGTAAAGTGAAGTAGAAACTCTTCGTCTAAACATATAAAACATCTTTACTGCAATGGGAAGCAATAGGGCCAATGAAAAACATTGTCCAGCTGTGAATATACACACCATCTCTACCGTGTTTAATTCAGTTTACAGTAGTGCTGAGCAGCTGTG
>JAQFJB010000012.1:22594287-22606168 GCA_029874875.1 Naso minor | reverse complement strand
GGCTGATTACTAAATAAAGTCTTTTCCCTCCACACACACACACACACACGCACACACACAGAGACACGCACACACTGACTTGGAAAGCAGTAGATAAACAGTGGTGGGGAGAGGAGAAGCATTCAGTCTCATGATGTTGCAGGCAGATAACTTTGTTTAGCTGTCTGAGTGCGGGCAGAGCACATTCCTGATGTCTCTGTGCACACACACACACACACACAGAGGTACAACTCCATTGTTGTCCACATCTAGTTGGAACTGGATACTTGTGGTATTTTGTAAAAGGTGGACATTATATCTGTAGTTATTGAAATCTTTTCATTTGTAGGTTCACAGTACAGTGCCTTACTGTGAAGGTATGGGGAAGGTTAAATCTGTGGAGCTGTCTTATTTAGATAATTGTCAATACTCAAAATAGGATCAGTTGTTTAGAATCACTTAGTAGAGCTCTTTAGATATGGAAATCCCACCATAACCATAACTGCAACTATTTGTTAACTGATTTTCTGTCAGTGTCCATGCAAAAATAACAAACACTCAATTGTTCAGGTTCTCAAACGTAAGAACTCTTCCATTTCGGCATCATAATAATTTTATATTTTCGTCGTCACACTGTTGGTCAGACAAAACGAGTCATTTGCACCAAGTTTAAAATTATTTGGGTCTTTCTGCTGCATGACATCCCTGTTTTCCAGTGGAGAAATGTGTTTTTTTTTCCAAATTTTTTTTAACATACCGTGTGTGTTAAACATATAGATTTAGCTCAGTTTGCTTTAAAGAGTTGAAGGGCAGCAAAGAATCATGGGAGAGTAGCTATAATGTTTCCACAGTAAAATTGTTGCTGGCAAAGTAGTTATATTTGAATGCATTTTTAAACAAATGATGTCATTGCTCTGCTCCCCATTGTAAAAAGAGAGCAGAGGAAAAATGTGTTGCTTTGTTCTCTAAGTACCCAGACTCTTGACCACAGGGCTTGCATGTGTGCATGTGTGCGTGTGCGTGTGTGTGTGTGTGTGTGCGTGCATGCTGGCTGGCATACATGCTTGTGTGTGGTCTAAATACAGCTCTTTACTGTTGCCCAAATCACTGTGCGCCAAAAGGCCCAAGCAAGGTCATAAAAGTGACTTTGTTTTGCTGCTCTAAACATAGAGCGGCTCTATATTTTTATACCATTTTCTACAGGCAATTGTGTCTTTGTTGCATGTGAGTCAGCAGTGGATCTGTATGCCGCAGCTCCTGTTTGTTGCTTCTGAATCGTCAACCGGGGCAACACAGTTGTTATCAACATGTCCCTTTGTCGCAATGTCACTGCTATCAATGAGCAATTTTTATTTTGCAACATATTTAGCCACGGCGGTCGACTCGATGGACCTATTTGTAGATTTCCCTTCTGTTGGGCAGTCATAGTTCATAGAGTCAGTGATCTCTGCAAGTTAGTTTGTGAAGCTGTAGGAGGTTCAGCGCTGTGCTCCTCAGTGTGGCCCAGTAGATGAGGGGGAAATGGCCCATCCAAGCTGTGATCCTGGCTTAACCTCCACTCTCTCTTTTTGGCAGCTAGAAGACACACACACACACACACACACACATACACACACATCAACCCCACTACACATGTCCCATCTGCTTGACACTCAGATGAATTAGAGCAGACACAGGAAGAGAGGCTCGATGTGAGTTTTCTGCTATTTTATATATGTGTGTGTGTGTGTGTGTGTGTACCTGCTCATCTGGTCTGTTTCTCTTACTTGTTTCTGCCCTGCTAAGTGCCAGCTGCACAGAGAGGTATTTCAGTCTACCTGACTGTAGAAAAAAAGCGCTCAGCATCAGATCCCAGGTCAACCAGCCATCATTACTATTTATAGTGAAATAATGACAGGCAGAGGACGATGTAGGTCTGAAGTATCGTGGGAGTCTCTTCATGTTCACCTGACATACTGTGTGGCATCCTGTATAACATCAGTATTTTGCATGAAATGAGAGACAACCTTTTTTTTAAAAATCTCACCCTTGTATCTTAAATAGTCGAGAGAGATGCAGGGATGTATTATCAGCTTTAAACTTTGCCATGCATGATGATTATTCTGAAATCTGTCCGCATTTGTAAGAGTTGATGATATTTAGATTGCAAACAACATTGTTATAATGGGGGGTGGGGGTAGTAACTTTTAATCTTTTCATGCTGCACTGCAATGCACTGAATATACTCCATATGCAGGTAATGTTACATTTTTATACTTATATGAGAGGGATGCACGATATTATTGACATGATATTGAAATTGGCAGGTATGAAAATTTCTGCCAGTATGTATGGCTAATATATCAGCTGTAAATATCAGGGATCGACCCTGCAAACTTGTCGTTTAATTGGGAAAATTAATTTTAATTTGAAAGTATAAGCTCAATTAAAAAGGGGCACATTTTTATTTTATGCACTACAGAGTTCACTGTCTGTCACCAGGTTATTACAGTGCTGTTTGTAACTCAAAATGTTTGTTTTTTACCATTAGATATAGATTTTGCATGTTATGTTCATGAAATCCATAGAATTTATTTTGAGTTTTTCATTGCTGAATGTCTACATTTTAAAAAAAGAATACATTTACCATTTATGGTTGAATCAAATGTCGTTCGTCTTGTTTTCTGTCTGTTGGAAAAACAAATAGACTGTCACAATAGAAGTAACATGTAATTCTAGTAAAGGAGAGACTTGATGATCTTTACTTTGACAAAAAAAGTGTATATTGGCTTAAATGAGTTTGGAAATATTGGATTTTGGCAAAAATCCAATACTGTGTGTCCCTAATATAAGATATATTTACAAGGTCTGTCTTGTGTCATAAGAACCAGAAAAAAAACAAGGAGAAATGACCTCATTTACCTCCGGGGATCTCTCTTTCTGCTTTACTGGCTGAACAGAATACGTGGTGGGTCATAAAACTGGGCATGTATGGTTTCTTCCAGCAGCCGTGGTTAGCTTAACTCTGCCTTATGGAGCCAAACGAGCCCTAAACCAAGCCCCTTCTCTCCCGTCCCCTGAGACTCATTCCGCCGTTCAAACTGAAATCAATCCTCGTCCCTGTCGCTCTGCACCCCTCCTCCTTCCCTCATCTCCCCTCATTCTCTGTCTCTGTGCAATCACCTCCTCCTGTCCTCCATCCTTTCCCCCAGGCCCATATTGCTAGGAATCCAATTACATCACTGGAGGGTAAACTGAGTCTAATTTCACCACTGTTCTCCAGCTTCAACCTTTCCTTCTTAAACTCCCCCCTCTCTTATTTCTTCTTCCTACTTCTTCTCCCAGGGGCCAAAGGAAAATCCCCCAACCTCTTGGGCATTTGCTGGCGTCTCACTCTGTCCTGAGTCAGTGTCACCTCGTGGCCCCTCCTCTGTGGGCCCTGAGTGGCTGGCGTTCTTTGCATTCCCACACTAAACAGCGTCTGTGTTGACACTGTTCTAGTGGTGGTGTCACGTTTTTCTGACACACAGTAGGTGAAGCATGAATGAGGGAAAAGGCCAAAGCAAAGCCATGGATGAATGGATGATGGCAGTGGTGAAACTGGAGGTGGAGGTTGAACCACTTGACAGTTTGTTGTTTTTATTGATCTTATTTTTTCAGGAACATGCAGACATGTTCAGAGACTTCAGTCCATTTGACTTGCATGTTTCTGATCTAAAAAAGAAAAGAAGAAAATTACATGTTTTTAAAAGTGTTGCTGAGTTATTGAAGGGGGCGGGGCCAAAGCCATCCCCAAAGAAAGTGTGTGTGTGTCTGTGTGTGTTTGTGTTTCTACAAAGTTTGGCCATGTTATATGATTCTTTTTAGAGGGAATGTGCCTTTTTGTCAGAGGCCACTCCCCCTGCCACGCCCCCTTTTGCTCGTTGGCCTGAACCATTAATCAGCTATCTTTTGGCCTTTCCACTAAATCTTGTGCAAGCCTGTGAATCTATTTGAAAGTTATGCAGTTTTTTGCAATAGGCCGCTCCCATCACCACGCTCCCTTTTAGCCAGTTAGCATGTTCACAAACACACACCTTCACACACACACACACTTTACTAGTGGTGCTAAAAAAAAAAAAAAAAGACTCTTAGATACATTGTGGTATGGATGTGGATGATTCTGAATGGTTCCAGAAATTTCCAATAATCGATAATCGAAGTTTTAAATATTGTAAAATAGACAGAATGAAGGTGGGAACGAGAAGTGCAGCGCGCCGTGCTCCTGGACGGTTTTTCTGGGAGCACATAAGAAAACAAGGAAGACACATGGCTGACCGCGGGTCCAGACCAGCACCGAGTGGATTATAAGCTAGCATTTGGAAGCACTTTGGCCTCTACAAAGTTTATGGTGAAAGTGATCTGGACAAGAGCCACATTATACGTTAGCTGTGTCACACTAAGATAAAATCAAGACGCATTAATTCCTGATGTATATTGATGCATCGCTAATTGTTTTATAATTTAATCGTAGGCCCCTGAATGGTAATCCAATCGAATCGTGAGGTGCTTAGAGATTCCCAACTCCACGCTTGACCTCCATGCCAAATTCCAGCCTCTTAGGGCGAAAACTGTGGCTGCCAGAGAGTGGGAAATTATCATGGACCGACAGAGTGACCTGTGGAGCTGCTGGTCCCAGCTAAAATTTAAGATTGGAGTTATTTGCAGTGTTTGTGGAATTTACAGAGACATAATTGGTGCTATAAATTCACTTAACTTCAACTTAGGAGAAGCACCATAGTTGTAATTCGTTTTGTATTTGACAGCAGTAATGGAGAGCTGGATGGGGTGTTTTATAGTCAATGTTTTGGTCTTTGTGAGTGTGTGTGTTCGTCAGACATCACTTGCTGAGTCATTAAGCTGTCGGGATCCTCCAGCAGAAGGCAACAGATATTGCCTCCATATTTCATGTCGGGGAGAATGGCAGCGTCCCACCGGTCCCACGGTCTAATCAGCCCAAAGTGGACTGTGCCAGTAATCAGCAGCCACAAATCAAACCTCATTTCCTGTTTGTGGATGAGCTGTGTTGTTGTTGTTGTTGCAGTTTTCTTCCCAAAATACTTGTTGCCTCTCATTCTGCTGCGTGTTGTGTAGGTTGTGGCAGTATGCTAATAACGGATAGGAGTGGCAGCACGGAGCAAAGACTGTCAGACTGGATTTTCTTTGCACAGGGTGAGAGATTGTGTGTACATGTGGGCTGCTGACGTGATTTCACCTACTCAGGTGTGCATAAGAAAACCTTGACAAATGATAACGTACTTAAGGTGCATTTCTGGGTTTATATAATTCTTGTTTTTGTATTTTTCTTACAGTATGTGCAGCTAAAAGCCAAAAAAAAGTTTTATACACACAAGCATCATCCAGCAGTTTCAGTACAGATATCCATTCTGACAGTAGACAGAGCTGCTTTTTTATGTAAAAAAAAAAAAAAAAAGAGGTCCCTTTAACTCTATTCCAGCAACATTTTGCAGGAGCGTCGTGCCTCTTATGTGCAGCTGTCTGTCCGAAACTGCACTTAAAATTTTGTTCATACTGTGTATAATGAGATGGAGACAAATTTTGCCTAATAGTCCTGCCAAAATGGGCACAGACTGAAGCTCTTCTCTCTATGGATATTATACAAAACACCACAGGACACCATGAAAAGAAAGATGTGCTGCAGGCTCTTCTGTCTTGACGCAGAGCTGTCAAACATTGAAATTGGATTGGCTTCATTGATTTTAATATTGGCCTACTTTTTGATTAGCTGTGTTATGGGGAAAGCTAATATGAAGGGACTATAGGAAGGGATTTGCTAGAGTTCAAGAGCAAAGGCTAATTTTATTATTATTTTTATCAAATTTATTATGAGTTACGGACAGACACAACAGGAGACATCCTGGTACAAGAAAGGAAAGAAAGGATTTGTTAACAGCCTTGGTGCTACCAGGGGTCCTGCTTTAACAGAGCACCAAATTTAGCATCATACTTCTATAACATCGCCAAACCCACAGTGAACAGATTAAATCTGAATCAAAATTAATGCAGCGGCACCAGAGTTGCAGTCTTATTTATACCATGCATTCATCTTCCTTGTCAAAAGCTGAAGTCTGCAATACTCACATTGCAACCTGTCAACAGTTTAGTGTGAGATTCAGGTGTGTTATACTAGAAGTGACTAATTTCTTTCTAGATAAGGAAAGAGTAGACATGGCTTGTGACAGGTAACTTGGTTACACAACAAAGCTCAGCATGATCACAATAAAATTTCTGGAGCACCGTGAGCATCGCAGATTGATGGCATACAGCAAGAGAGTGTGCGAGGCAGAATATTTGCTGTAATCCCTTTGTTTATGAGTGTATCTTGTGTGTTTGTGTGTGTGTCTGTGTGATGGATATACCGCATACTCAGTTGTGTCAGATGCATCTGAACTGACTTCCTCCCCCTGCTTAAAGAGGAGGAGTGTAAACATGCTCAAACAAATGCTCCTTTTCATATTTATGTCCTTATACAGGTTATCTTATCCAACATAGTAATTCTCGTTCAGCGAAGTACTTCCAGATAAAAACTGATGTTGACATTTGAAATATTTTTATTTTCTAAGCTTTACACCATCAGTTATTCCTTTGTTTGGTGTTGTTTATTCCATATCTTTTAATAAAGCGAATATTAATGATAATTAATTGCGTGCATCCTTTTTTACTTAAGCTCTTAATGGCCAGTTGGCAACAGCAGAATGACACCTGTTTTAAACTTTAGATACACACATGCACTCAAGTTATGTTTCCATGTGAATTGATCATTTCTTCTATTTTATCATGAAGTTCCCCTGTCTACTGGATCTAGCAGTAGAAAGACATCAAAAATGTCAAAACCCTCAAACTCATGCCAGTCATTGCAAGGGAATAAACTTGCTCGAATCAGGAGACAGGTAGAAAAATACACTCCTGCTTCATATCTCAACTTTGAGTTCTGGCTCTGTAAACTCAGAGCATGGCAGACTGAGCACCATGACTGGCACAGCCTTTCATAAAGCTCCTGAGCCCCTTAGGCAGCATGCTAATGTAAACGCCGTGCTCTGCAAACCCTGTTTTAATCACAGCCATATGCCTTGCATCCCCCCCCCCCAGGACCTGGACCCTGGTTCTGCCTACAGTCAGCCAGTAATACGACAGCCACTCTGTTAGCGAGCTTGTTGATTTGCTCGGCTGAAACACCTCATACGAGCCGACCATCGCATTTCAAATATTATATTTCAGTCGAGTTCATATCACACCTGAGGAGACAGGAGCCTAGCAGTTGTAAAAGCAAGCTTTTGGGCAGACTGTCAGGACTGTCTGGGAAGTGGCAGGAGAGTGGATGAATAATGCACTCTGCTACTTCATACTGCAGCCGCCGTGCCTTTGAGCAAGAAATTTCGCCCTGACATCTCCCCCCACGGCAGCAGCAGAGAAACGGGCAGAGTTTTGGTGTAAATTTCTGTACTTTTGGACGTTCGTACTGAATGTAGAAACAGACAAATATAGTGGATTTTTTCCAAAGCTTCCTACTTATTCTGTGTATATAATTTAGTAGTAGTGACGTGTTCAGGAATAAGGCAAACGTGAATTCAGAATTTCTCTAAATTAAAAATGATTATCCCACTCCCTTCCACTGATATAGGGGGATCAAGAGCAAGAGTCTGCAGCCACACCAGGAGCTCTGCTGGACTGAGTGGGGCTTTGAGCTAAATGCTAATGTTAGCATGCTATATTACACAGCTAAGATGCTGATGTTTAACAGGAATATGGTTTACAATTTAGGTATGGCATGGGTTGGCATGGTTGGCAGGTTGGCATGGTAACATTGCTACTTAGCACTAAAGACAAAGGTATGTTTTACATTATTATTACATTTTAGAAGAAAATATTAAATGACCTGAAAATAATGTCACAGACACAAAAACTTGCAAATTTACAAGAATCTTAAAGGCTGCAACAGTCAATCAGTTGCAGAGTGCAAGTAATTTAATAGCTGAGGATGATGGGAATGTCCAATTACCTTTGGATCTGGGCTTACGCTAGAAAAATTTAGTGCCGGTCAAAGTGTCCTGAAAGATTTCGGTTTCCAAACCAAGACAAATTGGAGAAATTCTGGTCAAATGTAAATTGACATTAAATAAAATGTTAGGCAACTTAGATAAAGAGTGACATTATCGAGGCACATGGATTTAGCCTGTAATAATCTCCCCTGTTGAACAAGAATGTCAACATTTGAGCCAAAGCATTGTGTATATTGTGGAGATATTTCTCAGAAAAAGTGACATTTTTTGACTATCTTGTAAGTTGTTCAAGCAAATCAGAAGTATTTACCATCTGGAGACTATTCATGTAATTGTTTTTGAGGTAATTCAGTCTGGTTCAAAGTGGTCGGCTGACTGAAGCTGAACAAAAGTTCCTGAAAATGGTTTCGTAACCGATACAAAGAGCAAAAAACTGCATCTCTGAAACTACTTATCAATGAGGAACAGTGAATCTTTGATACCAAGTCGTTAAATGCCCAAAAAGGTTGTTCTTGAAGTATTCTTGCTTTGTAATGTTAACTTGTATGATTCAAAAAACTTTCTCACTGATCACTGTTGCCTTGAAAAAGCCAAATTTTCTCTGAGCTCCACTTCTGTCTAAGAACTGCTGAGCTAAAGTGAATATCCTCTGTCATTCTGTGTTTGTGGGACTGAAAGCTCTTGATACTAAGCCCTTGTTGACTCACTGATAGTAGGACAGTGTGTTGCAGTGCTTTATGTGGAACTGATGGGCTGATAAATTGCTGCTCTGTAAAGCCCCATTTCACTGCCTGATTAGCCAGGGAGGTTATTTGAGGACACACCACTGCAGCAGGCAGATGGTGACTTGGTGTGAGTTTGTCTCATTTGATGCTACCTGTGTCTTCTGCATAATCACTCTGCCTACCTCCTGTTCACCCTTTTTTTTTTCCTACCCTAGTTTCCCAGTTGGTCTTCTCCTGTCGACTGTTCACTTGCGCTCAATCGCTCATGTCTGTCTGTCGTTTACCTCCTTGTTTTTTTCACCTGCTTTGTCTTCCGTGGCTGTGATTGATTGCTTTTACTGGGTGAATAGCTTTGCATTCATCATCCTTGCTGACTGATTTGACAAACATGATTTTACCCCCTATATCAATAAACTAGGTTTGGTTTTGTCATGGACAAACTTGAAACCAAAATAAGAATCTAAATAAGGAGTATTGAGAGCCTATTATACTTTGTGTGTCTTCTTTTCATGAGAGATAAGCATGACCTGCGGCTGTGTATTCCACATACAAACACTGGGGAATAGAAAATTTTTTTTTTCACTTGCTTATAGGTAAAAAGAGTCGAGTTATGTCCAGTTTGACAGAGTGAAACCAAAGGGATGAAGGAGAAGAAAACGAATGCTGCGTATGTGGTTGGACCTGCTCAGTTGGATTGTGGGTGGTCTGATGTCATCATTCACACATGCAGCCAGTTTCTGTCTTTATGCTGAATGGACCTGCCTCAGTATCAGTGCACATGCTCGTGTTCATGTCCCTATCTGCTTATTTGTTTGATCTTACATCACATCTACTGTTAAGGCAGACAGCGCTTTCAAGGCCCCCTTTTCCTCTCCACTCCTTAGGATTCTAGGAAAAAAATAGCTGTACAAACAACAGATGTGCGCTGTGATCCCAGTCCACCACTTCCATTTTTAAGGAATGGTATGTTCCCAACCCTTTGACGCAACAGAACAAAAGAGATATCCTTGAAAGAACATTGGTGGTCTTTTGTTCAGCCTTGGACAATCAGATCTCTTTCCTGTCTGAATGTGCTGATGGAAACCTCCCATCCCAAATCCCTTCTGCGGTTTAGATGTGGTGACTCTTGAAGATGGCAGTGAAAGGGTCATGCCTGTGGCCCTTCCCACTGTGACAGGGTGACAAGTGAGCATGCGTCTTCGTGTGTGTGTGTATATGCTTGCACGCCCTCTTAGCCACCAGCATGTGTCCCGTACAGGATCGGCCACAGTAGACTTGCTGGAAAGACGGGAAAATCTCCTGATCTAAATTCCCACACTGCAAAACAATCTCTTTTGGACTGGATCAGGTGAAGGTAGGTCTATCCATCTGGCTCTTTTCCCAGGAAAATGCCCTCTTAGCAGAATGAATACTCTCAGAAAGTTGTATTTGTCATCTCCAACAATCTGAGTTTTAATAGCTGGCCTCAGGTAAGGTATGTTTTCAGTTGCTGCTTATAATGCTTTTCTAACTATTGCACAGGGACAAGCACAACTCTGCTAAGAGCAATATTCCACTTTGTGATTATTACACAATTCAAGGGAGGCGGGAATGTTTGAGAAATAAAGGCCGCACTGTAATATATTCTCCATGAGGCCTTTATTGCTAGTCATACAGCTGAAGTTGATGTAATTGTTGGGGTGGGCTATGAAAGTGCTGAAAGGTAGAGGAACGCTTGCTTCACCTGCCTATATTTATGAGAACAATGATAATTTTCTTTGCTTGCGTTAAGTCATAAGCTGTTTCTATAGCAAGCTTGTTGAACTCGTTGAACTGTGATAATGTGGAAATGTAGATGCCAAAATACAGGAAAAGTGAGTCCAGTCTCTGTGTATCTTGTCCTACAGCCGATACCTTATTTGTCTTGTGCTCCCTCCTCATGACCTTTTCTAACAAATAAAGTTTCCAAACTTTATTCTCACAGTAATCTGTGTAAAAATCAAAAGTTCAAGACAAAAGAAATGATGAAGTACATTTTTGCAAGCTACTTAATCTGTATCTTTCTCCATCTCTGAGAAGCTTATGTGGGTCGAGCATTTCCAGCTAATGCTCCCCATTTTACCAGCTCCTGCTGTGCTTGAAGATGGGATAGACGCAACGAAATGTGAACCAGTGCTGGGATGACTTGAACTTTCTAAGGTCTGTTTCACACATACAGTGTTTAGTGCTACCCAAATGAATTCTGGCACCGTGTGCAGTTCATTAGGGAATGTGTGAACACAGTGATCTAACTCAGGTGTAGACCAAAACGGCTGTCAAGACCCACCTGAAGAGGTGGTCTCGGTACAAATGAACTCTGGTACAATTCGTTTTGTGGTATGAATGTGATCTGATCTTGATTCGCCCCAACTGCAGGAGAATTGCGCATTTTTGGACTAAAACGGCTCCTGTAGCCAACTGAGCTGTGCATCATCAGCGGACAAGCTTTTACCTTTTACATCAAACATGGCTGACAAACTTGGACTTGAGATTCATTGCCTCTGAGACGTTTGATTGGATGGCTCCATGAACGCACAACTTTGACAAGAGCAGCGGTATCTGTATCTAACGAAGTCATGGTTCAAAAGGACCTCTGTCTGAATTGTGTGGACATCCGCATTTGGTGTCTCCGGTGCATCAGTACATTATATTCCGGCTACACCGGAACCTCGCTTTCACAAACTGTATCGTTTGTGTAATGACCAGCGTCAGGAACGACCCCCGTGGTTGTTCACCTCTCTTTCTGCAGCTTTATCATACTGTCTTTCTCTATACTTTTTTCTAGCCTACTTTTTCCAAGTTCTGACCAGGGAAATGTGGAAACATGATGCCATGACGCTCAGATATTGACAATTGAGTGCACTGAGCGTGTTCATATGGCTCGTGGTGCTGCATTTGGGCTATAACAAACAAAGTAATGTGTGAAAGCTAACTGTACTAGCTGAACAGTGAAATAATGTATAATTTGTGCCTCTGGTCCACAGCAAGGGTGCGCACCAATATATGTGAAACCGGCCTAACTCACAACTGTGGTATTTTGTTGTGCTCGTAAACTCAGACCACATTCCCCATAAAACCATTTGCTTTTTCTTGCAGAAAGGAAGTTGCTACTTGCTTCTC
>JAQFJB010000012.1:22563082-22576773 GCA_029874875.1 Naso minor | reverse complement strand
GCTAAGCTAGCATTCTTGTGCTTGTGACTGTGGACAGACAGATCAGATTAAAATATTGCCAAATGGAGATCTTCTCCTCCATAAAATAAATGGACCTGATTAAAATAGTTAAAACACAATAACGCAGTTTCAGGTTAAAAATTTGTGTTTCTCTGACAGACACACGATGTCAGGAGGGGAAGAGTAGCTGGCTGGAAATGCTTCGATGTCTGGCTGTTTGGACGCTGGCCAGCACTTTGGGAAAACAAAGCAATAAGGATTCTGGGTAATAGCCTCCAGCGGAGTGTGATCTGATGTGCACTTGTGGAAAGGGTACATTAAGGGCCCAGGATTGCGGCTATGATCACCCCTGGAGAACAAAACTAAAGAATTGGGACACCCTATGGTCTTGAACCCTTTAGCGTGAACGTGCAATCGAGGGGCACAAGAGCGCAAGTGCAGATACTGGGACAGGGCTACTCAAAGGCTAGACCAACAAGGTTTGACTTTTAAACTGGACTAAACCATGGTTTAGGTTTAAATTCTGTTGCACTTCAAACTTTAAAACTAGATAGATAGATAGATAGACAGATAGACAGATATAGATACAGTTATATAGATAACATCAATGTTTTGTTTACAGGAAAACGAGCTGAGCATGACTACATTTCTCCATGCCCCTTTTCTTAACATGCATTTATTTATTTAAGCATCAAATGACTTTCTCTTGAATTTATGTGGTAACTTTTTTGTTATCATCTTGTAGACACCTTACACTTAAACACATGCATGCACTCTGAGCCAAACAGATGGTAAAGCAAAAATAGAAACCAGGCAATTTCAAAGAAATGCCTTTGGTTGAAATAATCACAGGAAAACCTGCCACATAAACACCTTTGAAAAGCCACCAGAGACTTCATGTAGCTCAGAACAATTGTGCTTTATTTCTGACTTGTAGTTGTGATATGTGTGTTGCACACTTGCGCAACATTTATATGCACATGACCATTTGTCTATATGAGTACGTCTATCTTTTTTCTCTTTTTACACGTGAGTTTTGGGTGCACATGTCCATAACAAAGTATGTGACTGTGCTTTATTAGCGCTGGTGAGTCTGGGTATCTTTCTTTAGCTTTTATGAGTTGAGAATATTGCTGAGTTATACTTCTCCATTTGCCTTGCCAGCCTCCAAGGTAAACACGCCTGTAAGCCTCAGCAGCCTCAGCTCTGTGTAATGTTAGCTTTGGGTCTGGCTCTCACACATTGCTCAAGCTAACGCTAAGGCTTCTGGCTGTGCTCAGGACTTAGCATGAGCGCAAACATCAACACCATAAGCCCTTACCACCTAATTAAAACAAAGTCGTTTTCCATCACGGCCTACATTTTCATGTGCGACTCCTCGGGCTCACCATGACCTGCTGTGACAGCATGATGTGATGATGTTTTTAGCAGAACCTGTGAAGTATTTGTCTTGGGTTACCACAGCAATAATTCTCTTACACTGAGAGGATTTGCAATGGGATCCTAATCACCTATTGCCCTTTAAACGCTGCTTTTCAGAAATTGTGCTGAGAGTCTCTGTTGTCTTGGATTGAAACTGAGTGAGGTCTTAGTCATGCCCATGTGTGTCATCTCAGTTTATGGCTTTCTCTGTAACCTTCCCTTTACTTTAGTAATTTTGCTGAAGGTGGCCTTTTCTGTGGATTTTATTGGAACTTATGGGGATGCAAGCAGTCCGAGTCGAAATATTGTCTGTAAAAGTGATTATTAGCTGTTAAGTGTCACAGTCATCACTTCACTCAGTTAGGTTGTGTGTTTGGATGAAATTCATGCAAAATGTGCAGTGCATTGATCTTGAAATGGGAGATTGATACACTGCAAGACTGATCTCAGTTTTATCTTAGTCTTGGGACCAATTTGTCCATTTCCTTTTTGCAGGCAGTGCTTCATAGTCCCTATGCAGTTTTTAATATTTTTACATGTTAATATTTTTACTTGAGAAGATACAGTAGATGGGAAACATTGGCTCTATTAAATTTTTAGCCAAACTAGCAGCACTGCTCCACTGATAACAACGCTGGCTGGTCAGTCAGTCACTTGGTCCACCATTAGGACTCAGAACTGTTGAAATGATTGCTAGGAAAATTTTATACAGACATTCACGTGAACCAGAGGATGAATCCTAAAGACTTCAAGACTAAAAGACGTAGAAAACACAGTTTAAAATTCTGCCCCCATGGCTTAGTAGTAAGTGCTGCGTACCCACGCGAGGACAGCTATATGGCTGGGCTAAGTGTTATCGCGTCTTTGGTAATAGCAAGTCTCGGGTAGCTTGCGCAATAGAGCTGCATGTGTAAAATGACCGAAGTTGTCCTTTAAGTCCTTTCTTCACTGTATTATTGAAAAGAATGTAAGTAAAGAAATTACTGTCTGCAGTGATGCACCCCACAAGAGTCTACAGTCTATGACAGCAATTGATGAATTATTGGAAGGGGCGGGGCTAAAGTGTAGGGGTGGAGCACGTCATGACCAATAAAAGTCTGTGTGTGTGTGTTTCTTCAAAGTTTGGCCATGTTACATGAATCTTTTTAGAAGTTATGAACCTTTTTGCTACAGGCCACTGCCACTGCCAGAAACACACACTTGACCTCCACACTTGCAAATTTTCAGCCTCCTAGGGCAAAAACTGTGGCTGGGGAATTTTTGTCGACTGACTGATTGAAGGACTGACAGGACGACCTGTAGAGCTGCTGGTCTGAGCCAAAAATTTGTGACACACCTGTCAATCTGTGTGTTCCGTATTTTGATTATCTATTTTTCGACAAAACTAAGTGAGTCATGCTAAACATTTGCATATTAACACCGTCATTGTCAGCATTTTAGCATGCTAACATTAGCATTTGTCCACACACCATTGTCAACAGACTCTTGCACTGTTTACGACTGAATTTAAAATAAAAATGTTCTGGTTAAGTGTTAATGAAGACAGAGCTGATCTTGACTGCAAAGTTTCATTTTTTGTCTTCTCTCTCTCTCTCTGTTCCATGGTCCTGGTTTTCTTCATTTTGCATGGCAATGATTCATCTTCACTCCATCAGGTAAGAAAAACAACTTGCTTCACTGTGCATGTGGTACACACGTAGTATGATGAATGCACAGCCGCACACTCCCACGTCATGAAGATTATTGTTTTACAGCGTAGCACCCTTCCTCTTAGCTAACTGCTGTGACGGGAACAAAAATGTTGAATTTCCATCATTCCGCAAATTGCAGACAGAAAAGTCATGGAGATGAAGAATGAGGCAGATTTTTCCACACTGCTGACTGTTCAGTGGGGGTGTAAAATAATATTTAAACAGGGGGTGAGTGTCTGTCTGCATACCAGATGCCTTATGATGGCAGCAGCAGTGGTACAGCAAGGGGTCGGGTGGGCTACTGAGAGAAGGGCAGGTGGAGAGTATTCAGAGGCAAAAAATAAAAATGGTGAGATTAAAGCCAGAGGAAGCCTTTTTTTGTCGGTGTAAAAAAGACATCCCCCCCACCCATTTAACCACCCACAATCCCTCGAGCCCAGAACACTCACCACAACCAAACTCGGTGTGTCACTGTTACTGACGTTTAGTGCTTTTTCCATTCACTCCCTCTGATCCCCTGAAAAATCCAGAGTCATGGTTGGATCCAGCCGTCACAGCTCACCAAAGGACCGTAGATAAAGCTAACATGAAACGACAGCATGATAAAGCTTTAAGGGAGAAGTTTTTTAAAGGAAAAGACGAGTTTAGCAGGGCAGTTTTCATCTTTTTTAACCCCCTGTGGACACATTTGTAGTACTTTGAATGCATACAATTTTTGCATGGGAGACATCTGTCGCCTCTACCCACTGAGGCAAGCACAGCAGACAGGCTGATACAATTGACTTCAGTTAAGCTCTTCAGTTAGAGAGTTACTGTACATTGGTTATAAATTCTAAGTGAGATTTGCATCGTTAGTAGTGCATTGCTGCACAGGACCAATAGGTGTCAACGCATTCAATCAGTCAATGTCAATCAGGGTCATTTCTTATGTAACTCATTAAAGAGGGAAAAATCCATCCCTTGAAACTCCAAACTACTGATCTTTGGTGATCCAATGTGCTGAAGTCTCACTGCTCCTCAGTCTACCTTGTGTTTACTACAATCATGCAATTTTAAACTCTGATATCTCAGAATCACTGGCAGCATCTTTTGGCTGTGTTGTTTCATGAATAGGAGTAATAAGTGGTGTTCTGAATAGTTTTGGAATCAGGAAAGTGAGCCCTCATTCAGACTGAATACATTTTAAATCAAACTCTGCAGGTTTACCAGTCAGCAGCCAAGTAAAGCCTGAGAGACACTTGACGACTGACACCTACAGTTTGTATAAACTGTGTAGTTGCTTGGGTGGTCCTGTCCATTACGTTACTGAATGAGAGCTGGTGGAGCCTCATGTTGCGAGTGAGAGTGTGTGTGAGAAGAGGGCGTTCCTGTCCACTCAGCACATTCCTCGTCTGGGTGGTGGTGGGGGCACATCTGTGGCACCCTCCCTGCCCTGGCACCCTGCCAGGCCTCCATGCCTTCCCCTTCCCCTCACTCTGTCTTTGTGGTTTATCCTCATTTCCTCCCGGTTCTACCTTCTCGCCACCCTCTTGTCTCTGTCTTGTCTTCTGTGATGTTGTCACCGTCTCAGGCACCTCTAAGCGTCCCTTCTCCAAGTCTTCCTCTTTCTGTACTCTACACTCTGTGTCTTCCAGCAGATGTACATATGTCTGAAAAGGTTTTATTTAAAGTTACATTCAACATGCAATGACAGACGTCTGTCTGCCACATTGATGCTTCCACTAGAGGTGCGCATGTGAACAAAAATCTCAAAATTTAACTTTCGCTTGTTGCTTCGACAAATTGCTCTTTTCCAAGCTTGCATGCAAAAGACTTGTTGCACTGAGGCAATGAGCATTGTCAGCTTCGACTCTTGTGAAATAAGACCAGACTTTTGAACATTTAGTTCTCTCCCCCTTTATCATTCAGTATGTTTACAAGATGTTAAAGAAAATCAATTCAGTGTGTTAGTCCGGCTAAAACTGGACTTTTGAAATGCATGTGAACATATTAGTGCAACTGAAATCGCACTCAGTCAAATTTATCACAGTAGAGCTGACACACCCAGATAATATGGTTGGGAGTCAAATTACTCCTGCACATATATGCCTCAACCGAATCAAGGCTGGTCTGAGCAATCTGCACATGATCGATAGTCCCCGTGGCGGTCTTGGACCTGGAACTTGAACAGCATAATTTTGTAGCAGAAGCCAGGAAGAAAACAAAAATCCTGTAAGCAAGATGGGGAAGCGTGCATCAAATTGTACTAGAAGTAAAGTGTAGATATGAAGAGTACAGCACTGTAAAGTTGTCCATGTTTTCACTGTTCAACATGGATTCCGCTAGCCGTTTGCTAACTTGTTTGTAGCTTGTTTGCCTAACGGGCAGAAGATCCAGTAGCACCCAGCTGAACGGGGCATATCGCCGCCTACCGTAGTGGAGTCAGACAATAAATTTATTCTCGCTCTGCACTTGTGTACTGGGACAAGGACATTAGTCCAGTTTAATAGCCCAATTAAACTTTAACCATAGCTTGACTTAATTGTGCATGTAAACTTACTGAGAGCAGGGTCTTTGTGTGTGTGTATGTGTGTGTGTGTTTGTGTGTGCGTGCAGCCCAGTGCCGCAGCATGTGTAAGAGAGCTGCCTAAAATAAAAAAAAAAAAGAGAGAGAGAGAGCTGCCTCAGCCCACCCTGCAGACATACCTGTAGTCCCTGATATGGTCAAACTCCAATTTCACAGTTTGTAATGCAGGCTTTCTGATGATGACTTCATCAGGGTTTATCCTCTCAGACTGTGAAAGCTCCCTCCAGAGTCACAGAAAATAGATTTAGCAGGCTGAGTATTATCTAAAGTATCTCAACTTCATTCTGTGTAAAAGCAGCAGAGTCTCCCATAAATATAAATCAGTTTTTTCAGATCAGATTTTTTTTTCGCTCTGTTCTTAGTACGAATCAGTGCATTTATATCAAAAAATGTGGCCAATTTATTACATCCTTGCTTTTCTTCTCCTACAGCTATTTCTCACCACGTTTTCCTCTAGTTGCTCACTTCCTCTCTTGTCATCCCCACCACGCTCCACATACCATGTACTTGAAACTGACTTCCTGTAAAAAATCACCAGCAGTGATGTCATAATTCACATCAAATGTGAAAAATAGCAAATATTAACTATTATTAACACTGATATCTAAATTGTTTAAACATCTGGTTCCTGGTGTTTCAGCTGCATAGTTATTAGTTTGGACAAATTTGCACAGCTATGTTCAGGCACATGATCGTGTTGTTGTGAACTGCTGACAGTGATTACTGGCCGCCGGTTCCCAGCCAGCTGATCCCATGTCTGTCTGTCTGTCTGTCTGTCTGTTGGGAGCGGAGGCCTGTCCTGCTCCACTCACGGCCTCATCCTCATCTTTGGCTGAAAATCCCCCAAAGCTCAGTGGCACACGGCTCTGTGCTTCTCTCTGCTCTAACCAGGCTGAGTGAAGTAAATGTGTCACCTCAACAACATGTTAAATCCGTCAACCTTTTTGTTAAAATGCCCCCCCCCCCAACTTCTGATTCTACTGAAACTGCAAAGTTAATGAAAATATAAACATCATCCATCATCCCCGGTGCATCATTTACTCCTTTTGTCTTGTGCAACTCTACCATGAACAAGCAAAACTAGCACACTTTACTATCAAGAAGGGCATGCACGCAGAACATGGAAGCTGTAAAATGCCAAAAAATTAAATATATATGATATATAAAATATATATGATGTGCATTGTATAGTTTTTTTTGGTTTGAATCATCTGTAGAAGGGCAGATAGAGGATATAATAATGTATGAGAATCCTTAAAAAATTTAAAGTGTCATAATGAATTGAATTTAAATTCAACTGAACTGAAATTAAGTATAAATTAAATTCACCATTAATCTTCACCTGAGGTTAAAAAATAAAACAAAACCTGAAATTCAGTACGAAGTGGACTTTCCTTTTTTGTAATCAAACTGGCAGTGAGCTAAAAAGCTTACAGCAATGGTTTTATGGTATAAATATGCTAAGCTAAGCTTAGCATCTGTTGGCTGTAAATGAATAATGATATTTTCATGAAATGTGTTACTGTTCCTTTAAATGAAAATGCAAACAGATCTCTCTCTTTTCAGTTTTAATTATATAATAATTTTTGTATTGCCCATGATTGATTGCATGGAAGAGGCAGTCATTTAAATCTCTAAAGAAGCACTGCAAGCTTACGAGCTGTATTTGAAAGCAGGAGAGGGAGGTGTGTCTGTCCGTCAGTGTGTCGTCACCACCTCTGTGCTGGATTAAGGCTGTGAACCGGCAGCCTCGTCATCGGACCTGATCGCGCTCCAGCTTGAGCCTCTGTCGTAATATGCCGGTGACAGTGTGTTTGACAGTGATGAGTGTGTGTCTGTGTGCATGCAGACTCTGTTGTTTGTGCGCATGGGTGTGTTCACTTGTAACGACTCCATGAGAGCGAGCTGAGCATCCCAGTTGCACACAACATTCTAACTCGCACACAGCTCTTCTCATGGTTCATTGGGCCTCATCATGCTCATCATGCTATAGGGTGCTACAACACTGCAGATGACTATAGCCCATATGTAAACATGTGCGTGCTTCTTTTCAAAGACAGTGAATGCACACACACACACACACACAGCCTCATATGGACATATGCATTTGAAAGGCATGGATGCAAAGACAGGAACTGCTATGTGAAGTGATTGATGCGAGTTCCATCTCCGATGAAAACACTCAAGCTGTTACCAGGTTCTTTAAGTGTGTATGAGGTTTATTTAAAATGAGACTGATGTGGTACCAGGTGCATGCATGTCTTTTATAGTCTAATGCACCTTATTCTGTTGAGGTGTGGTGGCGGGGTTTTGTCTCGGGTCAAACTGAGATGCAGTTTAGGCAGGGCTGGGCAATATATCGACATTGTATTGTATCATGATATGAGACAAGACATCATGACTGATTTTGGATACCGTTCTATGGTGATATGGTGTAAGTGTTGTCTTTTCCTGGTTGAAAAGGCTTCATTACAGTCAATTGATGTGACTTTCTACCAGACTGTCCTCATTGTTCTTTTATTTACCTTTATGCACTTGTCCACATTACTGATGATTATTTATCCAAGAATGTCATTGGTTAATATTTTGTGAAATCACCAATAGTCATCCTTACAGTATTGTCTAAGTATTGTGGTAGCTGGTCAAAAATAATGTTTGTTTTTTTCTCTCGTTATCACCTTAGCCGCTCCCACCCCTTAAAATGCACAACAAGTTGTCAGTCACAACCTACATGATTAATAATTATCGATATCGAACAATATAAAACTTCACTATTGTGATAGGTTTTTCCGCTGTATGGCCTAGGCCTAAGTTCAGGGATGTGCCATGTCATGTTGTTCATGATATTCAGTATGTTTACATGATGTATAAATTGATTAATTGTGTTAGCCTGGTTAAAACTGGACTTTAAAATTATATGTCACTGTGTTAGTCAAACTGTAATCGTACTAAATCCAATTTCTCTTAGTCAAGCTAACACAACCAGATAATGCGAGTGAGAGTCGATTTACTCCTGCATGTATACGCCTCAACTGGGCCTGGACAGGCCTAATGGTCATGGCCCTGATCGATAGTTCCTATCGATCGATAGTGTGGCATCTTTGAGTCGGAACTCAGACAGCAAAAATTTGTAGAAGAAAGCCAGTAAGAAAACAAAAAAGCACGTAATCACGAGAAGAAGCGTTCATTGAATTTTTGACCAAAAGTAAAGCGTAAATACGAAGTGTACGGCGCTGTAAAGTTGTCCATGTTTTCACCGTTCAACATGGATTCTGCTAGCTGCTTGGTAACTTGTTTGTAGCTTGTTTGGCTAACTGGATGGAGGTCCAATAGCAACCAGCTGAACGGAGCATGTCACTGCCTACTGTAGCGAAGTCGGACATTAAACCAATTCTCCCTCCACTCTTGTATATTGGCACAAGGGCAGTTTTTCAATTAAATGACCTAATCGAGCTTTAACCATAGCTCGACCTAACTGTGCATGAAAAGGTACTGACTGATAATCTAGTTCTGATAATGACGATATTCTGACTTGTTAGCGTAATGACATTATGCTGTAAGGCACAGCAACAACAAACATGGCTGATAGAGAAAGTAACAGTGGAGGAATTAGTTCCAGAACAGGGAGTGACTAGAGCTGTGTGGAAGGGGTTTGGTTTTGACAGATCAGATGCAAAACAAATCATGCAAGGAGTGCAAGAAGACTGTAAGGGGCAGAACACAGCTCACATCCTTCAGGACCTCAAGCAGAAGCGCTCAGCGACGTACGAGGGGGAGCCAAAATCCTGAGATGAGCATTTAGAGTTCTGCAGTTAGCACACACACTACATTTTCTGTGTTTTGTCACATCATCAAGAATATCATTATTGCGAAAATACCCTGTGTGTGCATAGATGTCTGTGCATGCGTGTGTGTCTGTTTGTGTGTGAGTGTGTGTGTGTCCCCCCTGCTACGTCTGGCCTGGAGTCAGCTGTTAAGGGATGCAGCGCTGGATGAACGTTGCCTGATGCTGACCCAGAAACAACTGTAGACGTAACCAGCAGTGACTGCTGCCCTATTAGCCCACAACCCTGAAACACACACAGCTTTGGAAGTACTTGTGTGTGTGTGTGTGTGTGTGTGTGTATACTTGTGTGAATATTTTTGATTTAGAGTTTCTGCTTAATGTTTTCTTTTAATGTGTAATTGTTGCAGCTGATGATCGTAGAGCAAAGTTTTCTTAGATTTTATAAGAAAAACCCTCAGGACTGGTGATGATCAACAAAGTTGGAAGTAATATGTGTGTATTTACAGCTTGTGTTTGTGTTTCCTGTCAGATATTAGGAGTGATTGCTCCTTTGAGTGTTTTTTTTTTAATATGGCCCTGTTTGTGCTTGTTTCTTGTGTTAAGAAGGAATATGTGTGATCTCCTCTCATGTTTCTAAAACTAGATCAGTGGGCAGATGTGGTGTGTTTGAGCGTCCCCTTTGTGTTGCATGTGTGGCTAAATGTATTCATCCGCATTAGCCGGGCTGAATGTGTATTTACGCGTTCACACAACATCTTGAGCGCTTCTTGAGTCAGCAGTGTGATGGGGTGACGGGGGCAGGAAAGTGGGTCAGTCATGCTCTCTCCAGGCATGAGGGAGGCAGACAGACAGAAGGATGGATGGATGGATGGATGGATGGATGGATGGATGACAAAAACCGGTGGGAAAAAACAAAACGTAAATTTGCTACATTTGTGTGATACAGCCTGAGCTTATATATGTGTGTGTGTGTGTATTATAGTTTATAGTTTTTTGAAGTGTTGATCAGAAAAAGATTCAAAAACATCACCACAGACTTCCATGAAACTGCAATAGATATTTTCACAATTTTAACATTTACCAGACCAGTTTATAAACAATCTGTTGTTTAGTTGAAAAAAATACTTCAGGTTGTTTACCTGATATAAATTCATTAGTACAACATGAATTATTTATCAGATGCAGTTATTTAAAGGTGTTTTATATAGCACTCAAAACAATAACAGTAATAATCTCTGTCATGCTATTACTAATAATGAAGAATTTTCAATTAACATTTCTTGTAAAGTGAACCAAACTATCAATGAATTCAGTCTCTCAAATAGGAGAATTTAAAGCTTTTTTACTATTTAATGTCAAAAACCAACGCTCATTTAATACAATCATCACTCAAATGTGGTTTGTCAAGCACTTGTGACTTGTGATGGAGGCAGAATATTTTACACTTTTACAATAAACCTCATAATCCAAAATGATATCACTGCATTGCAACAGTAAACTTTACTGGGAACTGAATAATTCTTGATAAATAAATAAATTTCTATATTGGTAAATGTGTTTTAATGTTTCAATAAAGTTGCCTTTTCTCTGTGAAGCCGATTCGTTTGCTGGAAGACCTGAAAACTCTCTCTCTGCTCAGATCATCTCAGAAAGGGAATTGATGAACCTGATGAGGCAGTATTAGAAATCAGTTTTGGTGCCCAAGCGCACACTTACACACACCTACTGTACATCTAAAGATCTCACACACGGGCATCAGCATTAATCAGCACACACACATGCAAATGCCTCACTCACTGTCGCCACTTAATGATCCTGAGTGACATCTGCCCCCTGGTGGCAGAGTTAATTAACTTGCCTGTGTTAATCATAGAGAATCTTCGACTCTTTCCCAAGTGGCCAATTAGAAGCCAGGAGTTGTGTGATGAAGACACAGAGTCCCAACAGCTGGTTGTTCAAGTAACCTTCCCTGTTGTCGTCCTCAGATTTGTCTCCTCCTTTCGTTGATCCTTTCCCGCATTCTGGCTTTCCATCTCTCACACACACCCTTGCTATGAGGTGGATATCTCTCTCAGCTGTAATTTCCCTCTCTCTCCTCTTGGTATTTATTCCACCCTCCCTCGGCCTCTGCTGCCCTCCCTCCTGTGACCAGTGGTTGGTCTGTCAGTACAGGGTTCACCCACTGTGGGCCTGGGGCGACTTAGCACACTGCCTCTGATTACACTCCCGCAGTTGCTCATTTATCTTGCTGTGAAATGGAATAGGGGTGGAGAGAGGCCAAAAGACATTATGGTAATTCATTTCAGCACTGTAAAGGCCTGATAAACCTGCAAATTTTCAGCTTAGTCATATGTTTGTACAGTCTTTTACTTCAAGCTTTGGCAGTAATTTTCTGATGTCCTTTTTTTGACTTTTATTTCAGTGTGACATCTTTGCTTTTGATTGCTTTATTTTACTTTGTTACTTTAGGTTGTTTCTTTTTTTTTTTACTGTGATATATTGTCATGACTGACTCTTGTTTCTGTGGAGAAGTTGTGATGTCATTTGTTTCTTATCTTGTTGCGTAAATACATTTTAATGTGATTTTTTCCCATAAATTAGGAAACAGAACATTTAGATCAACATGTCTTGTTATTTTAGAAGTACTTCACTAACTTCACTTCACATGTGAAAAATCGGTTTACATATCACAAGGAATATTAATAAGCTTGTGAAAATAAATACAATGTCTCAGTGTTTGAACGTTGAATGTCATCAGTGCTATGGGGTATTATGGGTAGGTTTGAAATTTGAAAGAACTGGGAATTTATTGAGCTTGGAGAGTCTCATAAAAGGCGACAATGATTAACACTGCATTATGGGAAATCTAAGATCTTGCATTTTTGAGCCTGACCCACACTTTAAATCAGGACACCATGGCCTCTGCTGCTTCTACATGACCAACAGCTGCATGAAGGACAAGTGGGTGAAATAGTCCTTTAAAGGAATATTCCAGATTTTTTGACATAGAGCCTTATTTTCAGCGTCCCCAGTCCTGTACAACTACAGAGTTTGGACACCTCGTCATTTCACCGCTAATGCTAATGCTAATGCTAATGCTAATGCTAATGCAATTCAAGGGACCTAACAGTAACCACTTACAAACTCTGATTGAACACTCCACAGTGCAACCAAAGCAAGTCGAATAACAGGTGTCAAACTACAGCTGAATTTCTGTAATTTGTGTCTCTGAATAGGGTTAACAGCGACAGGAAGCTGCCAGACTCTTTACTTCCTGTTGCTACTACTACTAGCTTCTTGTCGCTGTTTATCCTAATCAGAGACACACATTAAAGGAATTCAGCTCTAGTTTGACTTCTAAAATTATTCTAGGAAAACTCAAATTTACCTTGATAGACTGTCATCACATTCGACTTGCTTTGGGTGCACTGTGAAGTGTTTAATCAGAGTTTGGTTGTGGCCGCTGTTGGGTTCCTTGGCTTGCATTAGCATTAGCATTAGAATAATGCATGCAGAACTCCGCACCACATGCAATGAGCTGAAAATCTGTTTTGTATGTAGTTGTCAAAGGCTTTACTGTTTCATGTGTCAGTATGTGGGGGAGTAGTTCAGATTATGATATTTCAAGGAAGACAGCACGTCCTCGTTCTGAAGAACTTATTGTTCATGGTGTTTACGTTAAAATAAAGGCATTTCATGTTTTGGTCAGATTTATAGAGAAACGCTGATTTGCTGCTTTTATTTACGGTAGACTTCCTCCTGAAGACTGGCTTTTCTTTTTGCTGACACATGCCTCCGTGGTTGTGTTTGATAAAGAGCACTTTGCTAAATGACAGTGAAAATGTGTGAAGGTTTAAGTTTGCAGTTTCCCAGGAACGCCTTATCAGCGTCTACATGTCTGTCTCCTGTGCGCACACTCGGGCCTTCGCTCTCGTGTTTTCTCACACTGCAAACAGTTGTCATGTTAACCTTTAAAGAGTCATTCCCTCTAAATTTCTCGACTTCACCTTTCCTCCCATCCTCCATGGTTCTGCTGATCGCTCCCTTCCGTTGTTCTCTCGCCTCATACATGTTCACCATCTTTCTCCGTGTAAAAGTGCTGTGTTAGCCAGGGGACCTGTTTTAAATCTGGGAACCAATCAGCTGGCCTGTCACAGGAGATTAATACACCCATTGGACTGAGAGTGCCGCCAGTCAATGAGGAGAGGCCATGATGAAGAGGTAA
>JAQFJB010000012.1:22552841-22562982 GCA_029874875.1 Naso minor | reverse complement strand
AGTCAATAATCACATCATTAGCGGGGCAAATCTCTGCCTCAGAGAATGTTTGCATCAAGGAGGCCTTTAATTTAGTTGTTAGTGTTAGTTAATAATCATGACTCGCTTCGTTTTTCACGCTTGATGAGGATGTTTAAGATGTTGGAGCTGAATGTCAAGGACTTCATGGTTGTTGGCTGTTATTTTTTGTCTGTCACATTTTTGGACTTTGCAGTGTTGCGATACTTGTTGACAGTAAATGCAGAGCCATCCTGTGTGTCAGTGGATGATGGATCCTCTCATTCACAAGCCTCTCTGGTACCGACTTCAATCAGTGGGGCTCATACAGTATGTAGAACTTATAGTGCAGTGTTCAGCTTCCACATAAATCACGCTGCAGCCACCGTATTGTTGTTTTATAGTGTCAGAGTCCTTGGTTGGTGGATGCTGATGTTTGTCAAATGAGACAGGTGCTTGAGTTGTGTAAACAATGGACTTTTGATTTAGTGAAAAAAAGAGAGAAAATCTCGCAATCTACTGCACTCATGTAAAAGCATACACACACAGGTCAGACCTCTGAGAGGTCATACATGTGATGTATGTGAGCTAAATTCACTGTCAGACTGCAGCAGGGAAACTAGTACCTTTACTGCAGCCCGTTTGCTGCTTTACGTGCTGAAATGAATCCTCTGAGGATTTCTTTTCCCCGTGTTGGGGGGCAGCGATCAATGAAAGCAATCTTGAACATAGTAAACAGGAAAGCAGTGTCAGGACACACAACTACATAGACAGGAATTAAAAGGCGTCACAACTTTAACCCTGGCTGTCCTGCATCTGGTGTTTTTATACCTCAATTTAACAAGAAGCAGATGTCAAAGGCTAAGAATTATTTTTTGTCGTTTCACAGCTGCACTGACAAGACTACAGAATACAGTCTGAGCCATTCTGTTTACCATTGCTCATTCAATTTAACGAAATGTTAATGAATAGCAAAAACAGTGAATCCTTCCTTGCCTCATGATTTCCGAGGCAATTTCTGTGACAATCTCACAAAAAGCTCCCTTTCATATTTGATCAGGTCCTGCTCACAATACAATCAGGAATGGATATGGTTCATAATAGGCACTTAATTTGCATTTCCTGTATTGGGGGAAACAACATCGCTGTTCAAAATAGATTGTCATCTGAAAAAAATAGACTGTTTGGACTCATGCTGTTAAAACCATAACCAGATGCAGCGTTTCAGTGCCTGAGTGCATTTCCTCCTCAATTTAGAGCTTCACCTCTTCATACAAGCATTGATTGGAGAGAAGCTTGTCTCTGCCACAAGGGACTTAATAAGTATCTGCCATATTGCAGTCTTGAACATCTACAGGAAATGTTTCTGCTGAAGCAGCAAAGATCTCAGGATGTGTACACACTGTATATGTTGTGATTATTTTCTCCTGATCTGTCAGAAAGTTCATGAAGCTTTTCATACACAAATGCCCACAATATACTCTATTTATATAAGTTAAAACTAAGAATTGAGATTTGAGAGGCAATTGGCTTCCTACCTCTGCAGCAAAGTTCTTTACTTTCGATTCAAGCTCACAACTTTGGTGTTCACATGTGTTTAAATGGTTTATTTAAACCTGACAGTAAAATTTAGGCACGGACCTCTGCACTTTGCCTAGTTTGGGCATCTCTTGTAATGGAAACTATGGAGTGGGGATATCCGCCTCTATTTTAAAACTCAAGTGGTGATGTCCGCATCTGTTTTTGAAACTGAAGTGGTGACATCCTCAATTATTTTTAGGCCCTTCAAGTCAAGTCAAGACAAACTTTGTTTCTGCAGCACATTCAAAACAACCAAGGTTGACCAAGTGCGTCACAGAGTAAAAAGTGCAAAACTGTAAAAAGAAGACAACAATGTACAATACATTACAACAGTTACAGTAAAATCTGTTTAGAGCTTAGTCCTAATTTGAAGGGAGAGTCAGAGAGAAAAAATGGATCTTTCACAGTGATTTAAAGGATTGAAGGGTTGGAGCAGATCTAATTTGAAGTAGTAAGCTATTCCAGTCAATAAATACTTCAAGTTAATATGACCTAGCCATTTGGCACCGTGTTGTTGTTTTTGTGGCTTTTTATGATGATTATGTGACAATTTCATTATTGTGTCGATCTTTCCATAATTCATTTATATTTGACAAACATGATGCATACATTTCTCATGTTATATCATAAATACTGTGCAGTAAATTACCCCTGAGGAGCAGATTTATACTGATGACTGTGTATGAACTTAATACTTATCTAGTGTCGCGCATTATCTATTTTTTTTAGTGTGATCTCTCCTTTGTTTTTGTAATATCCTATAAGACCAGAGGGGGGCAGCAAACAATGGCTGGCTCTGACCATCACCATATTCACCACAGTCTACACTCATCTGGAAGCTGTTGCCATGGATACAGAGCTAGGTTGTGATTCAAGTCCCATCTAATAGACGAGCATACAGTAGGGGGTAGTGTTGAGCTCAGAGACATGGATGTGTACACACACACACACACACACTCACACACACTCACACACACACACACATAGGCCTGTCTGCTCTGTGAATATGAGAGATTAGTCTTCTCCACATCTCTGCATGATGGTTTGAGACTCCTTTTTCAAGTAGCTGCTGATAATAGTGCTGTTTTGTTAACTGCCTCATTTAGGAGCATGAAATGAAAACATTTTCTATCATCTGCATTTTCTCAAGAATCACACTCAGCTGGCTGCAGAGTGGGTCAGTCATCGTACAAAACTTTGCTGGTGTCGATAGCTCAGTAAAAGATAATCACCTGGACCTGCACTTAACCAGCTAAATAGAGAA
Organism: Naso minor; assembly: GCA_029874875.1. Classification (NCBI taxonomy): domain Eukaryota; kingdom Metazoa; phylum Chordata; class Actinopteri; order Acanthuriformes; family Acanthuridae; genus Naso; species Naso minor. Next base: position 22,560,140 of record JAQFJB010000012.1, on the reverse strand, counting down.
TGGGATCCCTAATCTGGTTAACGGTCACACTAAGCTCTCTTTGACTTCTCTACATGCCTCCATAATCATCACGACATATGGTTAAGCTCTGATGGTGGTGATGAACATGTTAACTGTAGATAGCTGCTGCTGGTTGAATCAATTAAATGGTGATTAGACCTGATAAACTGATTAATTAGATCCATGGATGAACTGCTCATTTAAGGGTTGATGCCTTAAGACACGATTCTGGACAGCCTGTTTATGTCTCAATGCTAAATTCAGCTTGTAGTAGATCAGTTTTAAATGGCACAGATACAGCTGATTTATAAAGCCTATTTACGGCGTCCCGCTTTGGAGAAACTAAATTTAACAATAAACTGAGGGAAGGCTATATTTCTAATCATAGCCTCTGCCTGGCAAAATGTCTCTTGATGTTTTAAAAAGACAATTGAAGAGAAAATGGGAAAAAAATGTTTGTTACCTTGTATGCCAGACTGTTTGTGTATTCTACATCGATACAACACTCAGTGCCCAGCCAAACATGGTGGCGCTGCCAAATCTTACTTGGCTAAGTGTAAAACAGGCTGGCACCATGGCATATGACTGTTGTCTGGTGCTTTGTGTTAAGAGTGTGACTGTGTCAACCATCGCCCAGTGTGCTGACTGAAGTTGAAACATTTCTGAGAAGCCTCTTCAAATATTATTTTATTTCTTGGCATGGCAGGCACTGTTGTTATCACCAAATGTAGCTGTAAGTAGAATCTGGTCACACCACAGTCCCCTGTGTTACCTACAGCTAGTGATGTTATGTTCATGAACGATCCGATTCTTTTGAACTGCTCTTTTGTAGGAACGAATGGAACCACGTCGTACTTGGTGAGAGCTGTTCTTTATATCGTTGTGCTCAAATTTCACTGCCTAGTGCCTGACACCCAGTTGCTGCATGGCATGGTCACTCGTTGAAAATAACAGATTTACAAGCCATAAACACGACGCTATGTGACAGAAAAGTGTGACAATCTATGGGTCGTGTTTATTTGAGTCTTTCTGTTGGTGGTTTTTAAATATGAACAGAGCCACAAGATCCGGCTCTCTTCAAAAAGCTGTTATTCCCACTCACCACCTACAACACAAAGTGCCCAAGCTCTTACTCAAATTTAGCAAAACAACCCTTCCTCTTCTGTCTGGCACAAAGGCGGCTATTGCCGATGCAGTTGTCATTTTCATGCTTAGCACCCATGTTGCCTAAATAGCAGTTGCACTTGAGCTCTTCTGTGCGCCCATGGGAGTCTTGGTCTTAAAAGGAGGTTTGGTTAGGTGTATTGTCGGCACACTGTTGTCTTGTGACACAAGGAAGTATTTTAACTTATGACCAAAAAAGACATTACTGAAGTCTAGCGCAATGTTGTTCTGTTCAGAGAGTGCACTGTTTGGATACGTGTACACAGGCGTTGTCATGTGGAGATATGCCAGCCAAACTCCTCAATGAGTTAAATAGCCCATCAGTCTGTTAGTGTTTTACTGTATGCAGTGAAATCATTAAGTTTATCATAATAACACAGTGTACTGAGATGACTGCTGCTCCAATAGATAATCTGCCTGTGCGTTCTCACCTTGTTCATGAGCAGATCTGTTTCCTCTGTGCTAAAGCATTCACTTTTGTCACATTACCACCAACTACTAGCAGTGCACCCTTTTCAAGTGCATTTGGCTTTTAAAGGGGATGAAAGACAATTCACTGATTGGTTTCATCCATAGGTGTTACATATCTATGATTAATCAAGGGACTTAATCAATCCGCCTTGTGCCTTACTTGTGCCCGATTATGTACCATGTGAACAGAAAAGTGTACTGGGACCAGTGTTGGAGGTAACGTGTTGCAAAGTAATGCATTACTGTAATCAGATTAGCGCAGTGAGCTTCAGACTGTGCACCATAGATAGTCAAAATAGAGTTGTTTAATCTACAGCAATACAACTCTGTGACGTTTCAATTAACCTTATTTATCTATTCGCAATGAAAATGCTGACATGCTGATGTTTAGCAGGTGTAATGTAATGTTTACATCTTATTTTTGTGTTTTGGCACGCTAACATTTGCTAGGACTAAACACGTAAACAGCTGAGCCTGATGGGGATGTCTATAGGTTTGTAGGTATTTGGTATTCATGAAAGCTTTGGACAAATTAAAATTGTAATCTGATGATGGTGCTAGTGGTGGGGAAAAAAAATCGATTCATAGATGCATTGCGATCGATTCACAAATGATCAGAAATCGATTATCTAATATTAAATAAGGTTAAATAGAATGACAATAGCGGAAAATAAAAGTGCAGTGCGCCGGGCACCCAGACAGTTTACGGAGAGCACATAAGAAAACAAGAAAGAAGAGCGGCTGACTGCGAGATCTGACCAGCGTCAAGTGGATTAAAAGCTAGCATTTGGAAGCACTTTGGCCTCTACAAAGCCGACAAAAAGTGAACTGGACAAGAGCCATGCTATATGGAAGCTGTGTCACACTGAGATCAGATCAAGATGCATCAATTCGAAATGCATCTTGATGCATCAGTAATCGTTTTAGAATCTAATCGTCGGTCTCTGAATCGTAATCAAATAGAATCTTTAGGTGCCTGGAGATTCCCACGCCTAGATGGCGCCAGATAAAATCCTAAATACTTGCCAAAGTTTTTTGCAATTGATCCTGAGAGGAGCATGAATGTATACGAATTTATGGCAGTCCATCCAATAGCTGTGGGAATAATTCACCCAAAACCTCAAATGTCCGGCTCATGTTTTTTTTTTACGTCATGGCTTACAATTGTGGTCCTTCATGCGAGAAGGAGGTCGGCAAAATGTAAGTTGATCACCAAAGTCATTGGCATACATCGTAAACCCAAATCATTTTAGGAAAACACAGATTGTCTTATTTATGTAAATGTTGCTCTGGTATTTCACATACAGCATTTAAACTTCCATTACATACATTTCTTCCTGTAAAACTAATCAAGTGTAAGTAAGTTTGGATTTTGGAGTCCTGGTCTAGAATTAACAACCTCAGCTACTTTACACAAGTAAGATTGATTTAAGGAGTGGTCGTCGAGTCATAAAAACATCTATGTAACGTGAATGTAGTTGTATGTTTTGAATATTAAGCTATATCATATAGTATAAATGAGGCTCTTCACTCTGTAATGATACTGCTCATCTGGAGCGTGAAGGAACAGTACAACTCCACAACTTCTGCCATTTCCAAGTCCACAGAAAACAGTCAAACCTTTCCTTTCCCGCTACAAGCAGGAGGATCGAGTTTCTGTGAAGTTTGGTTTTTCCACGATTTGAATACAGATGTCAACTGCCAGCAGAGGGTCTGGCTGGTGCCTTGTCTGGCACTGCATGTCTGAGCAGGGCCTTGGCTGGCTGATCAGAGCCGAGGTGAGCAGGGGTGGGCTCGATGGGAGATGCCTGAAAAGTAGTTGAGCTTTTCACATTTCAGCTGTGTCTCAAACTCTTTTGATGTTTTGTCGGGCTTACCCTGATGGTCTTTCTCTGTGTGAAAGACTCTGCCTCTCTCTCCCTCCCTCTCTTGCGTAAACCACATCTCCCCCACTTCCCCTCTGTCATGGATTGTGAGTCTCCTTCTCAAAATCTTGCTTGTTTTAGGGGGCTTATGGAAAATCTACAACAGGTGGGCTGTGTTTGAAGGATATGTCTTTTCTAATTATTCTTTTGTGAAGGGATTTAAGGGAGCGGTTGCTATGCTGGGCCAAGTGTTCTCCCAACCCAGCCCTGCTGCCTTCCTGCCTGCTATTTGTTGCCTGTGGGTCGAATTGAACTCAGATAATTAATCACTGAAACAATGCACTATAAACATGGTCCGACACCTGGAGTTAGTCACAGGTTTTGCATTAAAAACGCAAGCACATCCAAGTTTTTAGGGTCGGTACAGTCTCCTTCGTTTGCATCAGGGCCAACATGACTTTGTCATTATTTACACGGTGTTATAACAGTGCGAGGCACCATAGAAGCGGTTAATGGGCTTATGTTGTTAACATACTTGACATTGATTTAAAGGAGCCGGCTACCTCCCTTAAAGGCTTAAATGGAGATGAGCTGTGATCTTCTTGACCCTCTTCCACTTAGATGAGACGCACATGATCTCTGTACAGATAAGCGTTTCAGCACCAGTTCCAGAATAATCTCCATCCGAACTAACATGCCTAAACATCACATGACCATTAAATTTCACTGGGTATGCTGGTGTGAACAGAAGGCAGAGGGTTGGTAGCTTTGTCTCAGAAAACACTACAGAGAAGAGCAGCAATGGCGCAAATTAGGACCAGAGATTTCTTTGCTTGGATAGACGACGAGATGAAACGGATAGCAACAAGGTCAGCAGCAGCTGTATTTCATTATTTCATTTACTCATACATGGATACAGATGGAAGAGTGTCCAAAGAAGGAATGATACAATTAGACTGATAAGACCCATTCTGGAAGAGAACCTGGTTGTCTCTGTTGTTGTGTCCGAAAGCATCAGTTTCTGGCAGTCTAGACTACAGGGTAGCCCTGGAGTTTTTCAGTTAAAAAGGGGTCAGCAGCATTTTCCAATCTCTCCATTTTAGGTTTTGTAAAACAGCATGGGAACCCAAAACTTTTGCTTGATGTGAATAAAGCCAAAGTCATGCACAGGATAACTAAAATATAGCGGTGTGGAGGTAGCCTAAGAGAACAAAGTCAGTCGTATTTGCACTGCAGTTAGACCAACCTTGATCCATTTTGGAGCCAACCAAAAGACTGAAACCTACACATTGTGGGTGCAGTTAAGGAGAGTGGTTTTTAAGTAGTCAGCTCTTATTTTAAGTAATTGACAGGAAAGAGAAAAGAGAAAGGAAATGTGGTGGGAAGTTATTTGACCTCAGACCAGAAACAGCATAATATATTGGGTTGCAGAAAAAAAATTACTGTGACTCTGCTCCCAGACCCCATTTATGCCTTGAGCCCAGCCAACACGTCGGCTCAGGCCCATGAAAAGCTGTTGGTCAGTTATCTCTCATTCCTTGTCAGGGCATTGAGGACATTTTCGAGGTATTGTGCATTGTTTTGGCATCAACATGCATTAAGAAAGGGATGAATATGATAGTGTGGGCTGCAAACAGTCTGGTGGCTGACCTTAAGGCAGAATGGTTTAAAATATCCACAATGAAAGCCCTGTGATTCTTGCAAGGCAACAAAACAAACTGGAATTGAAGAATTTGATTTAAAAAATTGGGTCAACTGAAATATGTAGAATATTGCAGAATTTGCCAAAGTGTGGAGATGTTTATCTAGAGCGCCTAAAAGGAATAAGGAGAAAATATTTTGCTGCTGTGTTTGGGTTTAATTAATGAGCTAACTGTTCCTATGCTGTCTCTTTCTCTGGTTTCACCAGTGGACGAGGGCGGGGGTCAGTTCCTCCTCCACAAGAGCGCGCACACGCACACACACACACACACACACACACACACACACACACACACAACACGCTCACAGAGTGAAGTCATCCAAAAAGCTAAGGAATTTGACATTTCTAGCTAAATTTAGAGCCGAACAATATTCAAATGACTTTATAATGTTAAGCTCAGATGTGAGTCACTTTATTATACAAAACGATGAAGCTTTGAAGCCCTTTTAATAATTAAAATAATTGTGTAACATTACATTAAATGATAGAGCTGTCCTAAAAAATCGATACAGCGATATATCCGTATATTTATATTAATGGTATACTTTGATTTCCAGCTTTGTATCATGATGCCTAATCGTATCGTGAAGTCCTTGCCAAGACCCACCTATAATTTTCAAATGATGTCTACATTGTGTTCTGGGACGCAGTAAGAATACTTGTGCAGCTTATGATGGCATCCTCATAAGTTCAGTGACACAAAAGAGCACTTCTGTACTTTATTAATTTCAGTTTTCAGTTTTAAATTTTTAATTTCAGTTCAGTTTTTAATTTCAGTGTGTCCACTGTTTTAATGTGTCAAGTTTAAGTGAAAGGGTGCACTTAAATTGCATTTTTCATTTGATGTTATGAAAGCTACATCAGTGTGTTCAGTTATTTGCCAATTATGTATGATTGCCAATTATGTATTATATATAATTTGGAAAGGACATTTTTAATTCAATTGTTTTGACTCAATTTGTGTGCTGCATTATCAGTATAATGTGATGTGATGTATTAAGAATACCCAAATTGTAAACAGCAACTTGTATTTCAACAGTTTTTACATTTTTAGCAAACTATGTGGATGTATCACAGTGTGAACCGTGCCCCAATGTATGGTGATATAATCGTATTGTGATGTGTGTTGCCAATACCCACCCTTATTAAATGATATTCTTCAAATTAGATTTTTATTAAATTGTCAAAATTTGACGCATCCACCACATGATTAGGTACTCTCTGACAAAATGTGCAAAAATTGTAAGACAAAGAATTCAGAAAAAAATAAATAAAAAAAAACACTGAATTTGAAAAAAACAAAACAAAACAAAACAAACAACCAAAAAAACCCCAAAGCAATCATCCTATCAGGCACTGGTCCCGACTTGATCCACGTCAGCAATGAACATCGATTCAATTTTTTCATACTTAAAACAATACTTGAAACAATTAAAACAACATATTTGCACCAGTTGCTGATCAATACATTTTGGTATTCCATGTCAGCTCTTCATTCCAAATGACCAAACACAAAGGCAGGACAGATAGTGCTATCTTGCATTAAATCGACACATCCCTTACTGATTGCCTTCCCTTTATTCATTGATGCAGCAGTCCTTCGGGGCCTCTTCATTCACACTGTCACTGATGGATTTTTGCTCATTTTTATTAAAATGTTGTTGTTTTCATCAAGATAAGCTTACACAAAGAGAGACTGAGGCGAGGACAGAATCTAAATAACTGGATTAAAGCTTATGTAACAACTCCTTGAGGTACTGCTGCTTGCACACCAGTGATCAACACACAGGAGTCCTTAGTTAGCTTTCTTAAACACTGCTCATATTGTCCACTGTCCAAAACTAACTTTATAAAAATTATTTACTTTTTCTAAAATTTTGACTCGTCTTTAAGTGCCAAGAACATTCTACCAACCAAATTTATGCAACAACTTTTAACACAGTCAGTGTTTGGAAGTGAAGGCTATCTTTATACTTTTCTCCTGTTGTCAGCATCCCAGAAATCTCCAAACCTTTCCAAACCTATGAAGCTCTCTCATGTTTGTCATGGAACACAACAATCAGTCTTCTTAGCTAACTTATTTTATTGTATTTATTT
>JAQFJB010000012.1:22539158-22552741 GCA_029874875.1 Naso minor | reverse complement strand
GGCTCTCTCTCAGCTCTGAGCTCTTATTTTTTACAAATGAAGTTTTGATTAGCTCAGACTAAGTCAAACAGATAAATCGGGCCTGGGGACCATTAGCTGTAAGAAAACTTGCCCAAAAGGAACCTTAAGTTTGGTAGTTAATGTAAGTACAGAAACATCAAAATATCCGAATGTGCTAGAAACTTTTTTGTGAAGATTACACTTTTGACTAAAATGTATACAGACAACAAAAAAACAAGGGTGTGGTATTTAAAAGACATGAGAATTTGCAAGGTGTAGGAGTTCCAGTGGAAAATGATATTGAGTGGAATTTTAGGATCTGGCATTTTTGAAGCTCTACTCATATGTGGATGTAAAGACTGAAAGTCTTGGCCTAGGGAATGAGTCCTTACCCCAAGTGAAGGAGATCAAGTATCTCGGGATCTTGCTCATGAGTGAGGGGACTATGAAGCTGGAGACTGGCCAGAGAATTGGTGCAGTGGGAGCAGTTTTGTGCTCACTTTACCACACTGTTGTGATGAAAAGAGAACTGAGCCAAAAGGCAAAGCTCTTGATCTACCGGTCAGTCAGTCTTCATTCCTACCCTCACCTATGGTCAAGGATGGGTCACGACCGTAAGAATGAGATCGCAGATACAAGCAGCTGAAATGAGTTTTCTCAGGAGGTTGGCTAGCGTTTCATTCAGGGATAATGTGAGAAGTTCAGTCTTCTGTGAAGGACTTGGACTAGATCTGTTGCTCTTTTGCGCTGAAAAGAGTTGAGGTGGTTTGAGCATTTGGTAAGGGTGCCTCCAGGTTGCCTCCCTGGGGAGATGTTTCAGAAGAGGCCCCAGGGCAGACCCAGGTCCAGGTGGAGAGATTACATCTCTGCACTGGCCTGGAAATGCTTCAGGATCCCCCAGTCAGAGTTGGCTGATGTGGCCAGAGAAGGAGAAGTCTGGGGTCCCTGCTGAAGCTGCTGCCTCCACAAACCTGACACCAGACGAGTGGTTGACAATGGATGGATGAAAATCTTGGTCTCTGCTTTACCAATTTTGACCATCGTTTGTAAATCTTTCACCAGCAAAATTACTGAAGTATCCCTGTAATACAGGAAAAAGAAAAATATGAACAATGAGACACTGTGGTGACCAAAAAAGATTTGAAATACAATGATATGTTCTGCAGGGAAACAAGATGAAAGTATGTTTGAGGTGAAACCTGAATTTCTGTGTTTATAAACTTTGTGCTATTTGAATGTGACTTGATATGAGAGCATAAAGTTGGCAAACAAATTATAAAGACTGTGTAGCTGTAGATGCTTCAGTCCTTCTTAGTACGCTCCTCATCTCTGAACGTTCAGCCCCTGAGCAGATCTTTGAGATGTGTCATGTGACACATTTCCAAACGCAAAACTTAGACACCATCTCACAGCCAGTTGGGGTCCCATTGTTCTTCAGTAACAGGTGTGTACTTGTGCACATGAGAGTGTGTATTTGGCTCTCTTGTTGACCTGAGTGTCATGACCTGTTGTGAGGATTACTACACGCTGATATGTCTGGATTGGACATTGGCCAGGAGCAGAGTTTCCTCCTAGGGAGAGCTTAGATGGTGAAGACTCAGCCATTCCTCGCAGACTGCTAACCAAACAGCTACAATGTCCATTACAGATTGAGATTAATCAGACTAATTGTGGCTAATTAAATTTGTCACTCATTACTTCCTTTAAATATGTTTCTAGACATGATCCTGGACTCACCAGAGTTCTCATAAGTCATAACAAATTCAATAAGGTATAATAAAACCAAAGTTGCCAACAAAAAAATTCTGTGAAAGATACCGTTATCAAGTCTGGCAATACTCATTCAAAGACAAATCTAAATTTGCTTTAGAAGTACATTCACTCTTTTTTAAGTGTGTAAAGAAAATATAAAGCCTTTAAACACTTGTCTTAGAAAACTGACACTTTAAGACAATGCTCTTTGTCAAAAGTGTCGCACAATTGTTTTTCTGTTTTTATAAAATGTTTGTAAAGATGGGTGTCCACCAGGGTTGTGTATTGGCATTTTAACTGCAGTGTGAGTCTAACAGCTTCCGAATCAGACTTAACGATCTGATAAGTAGGAATGTGACAATAATCACATCAGCAGTCGTATCATGTCTGTGGGATGTGCATGTTTTGCCTCAAGCGTATTTTTATCATATGAACCTACAATCATTCTGCCAACCAGTGCAGAATGCTCTTCTGTACTATGCTAACAATTTCAATCATCTTATTAAACACACACTCACACACACACAGACGCACACGCATACACACAGTTTCCATGGAAACAGGATCCATGGCCTTTTATGGGTGGTTGTTTGCCCAAGACAACTAAAAATGGTCTCAGCAGCGATGCAAAGATGGGAGATAAATCATTTGGATAATACATAATGGGACATGTTCTAATATAAAACATACTAAGGTGTGTGTCGTTGCCTGAGGCAGCGTTGTTATTGCATTTAGATCAAGACAGTGTAATATTCATCGGTAAATTCTCTCATTTTATATTTGTGTGACATCATGCATCTCCGCTTTGTTTTTCTGTTGTGTTGTCATACTTTTTGTTCTGTGTTTGCACACATCGCTGTCTGTAATGGCCACACATGCACACACACACACACACACACACACACACACACGCACACACACACACACACACAGGGACACTTTCCAGCCGTGCTGCCCTTCAGTGGCCTAATGTGTGTCTGAGGTCCAGATGGTGTAGCAGTGGGAGGGCTGATTCACAACGCTAACTGTAGTAGTGCTAGCAGTCTTAGCTTTGGCTTGCCCTGACTGGTTTTAGAGGGAGAGCCTGCGTCCAGCTACCCCTCTGAGTGACAATGGCAAGTGTACAATTCACGACTATGTACCCAGCATCTAGCTTTGTTGTGGTTGCAAGATAAAAATTGTGTGTTTCTTTTTGCGGGAGCCAAACTGTGTGGTCATTTGACACTTGACTGTGAATTATAACAGCGTTGTTTTGAGTCTGGTTATGTGCTTATGTCTGCTTGCTTTATTTTTAGTTGTTTTGATGCAGTTACCACATGTTTTCCTGTTTGTGTCCACAATGACAGGAAGTAAGCTAAACAAGGACCTGAAGCATTATCTGAGCCAGCGCTTCCAGAAATCCTCGCCTGACCACGAGCTGCAGCAGACCATCCGGGACAACCTCTACCGTCACGCCGTGCCTTGTGAGTCCACGAACACTTTACACCTCACACTGTCAGTCCGTCTACTCACGCTCTCTGTGTCCTGGCATTTTTATGAGCCTTTCTTTTAGTCTCTGGTGATATTCTGACTATGCACACTTTGTTTGTTGTGTTCCCAGAGAACATCATCGTGGTCATTTATTTTGTGAACATCCCCATGCAAGACAAAAACCTCTTTATGTTAGGCTAATGTGAGCCACTGTCTCAGCTCAGATTTAGATCCATGTAATGATCAAGTGTAACAGCCTCACAGACACTTTGATCATTAGGAAACTCACAATTTGATTAAAAGTTAATTAGGGTTGTTCTGATACCGAGACTAGTGTTGGAAAATGACTCTGGAAATGCTGGTACTGGTATGGGTGAGTATGCCAGTCTGTATACTGATCCAAAACTGTTGGGCGGTACCGGGTACCCAGCTACTTCCTAGTTGCCTTGCCACCATAGTCGGTGTTCCCAGTGTTGCACAATGGTGGGGCATACACCAATTACATTATTTGCCCATCAGCCTGACAGTCATTTTGCCTTTTTAAAAATCAATACTGCTGGATGGGTTGACGCTTCAGTAAAACTCTGCTGCAGGCCTCTCCGTGCAGCAGCAGCAGCTGAATCGCAGCACATCGTTGTTAAAGACAAAATGACATTTCACTTACATATGGCAAGAGTAAGGAGAGTCGACCCGCAGGACAATGACTCAGGATTAGTTGTCGAAGTAAAATGCAAAAAGGATCTACCGAAAAATACTTCAGATGCAAGTAAAGAACTTAAAAACTTGAAGGAAAGAGAAGGAGTTTGTTAGCTCACCTGTAACCTGCGGCTCTTCATCTAACACCTCCTTCTTGTTCCATTACATAACTTTCACAGATTGTATAAAGCTAGTCCCAAACATGATGTTATTTAAAATTGATCAGCTGTCAACAAATGCTAAAAAGTGTTTGTTGTATGATGATCCATAATGGTCAGCTAGCCAAGCAGAACACATTGTATTTCCTGTGACTAGATTACTTTAAAATAAAAGTCAGCTCTCATCAGTTTTCCTAGATTGTAGTTTTTAAATTGCTGTTGCACTCTTTACTGTTTTCTAGTGTTCTATTTAAATCCTTTTATTTTGCTTGATAATCACCGTACCTGAAGTTTTAAGGGAATTGGTAGTTATTTCCTGATTTATTTATGTATCTTCTTTTCCACATGATAAAAGAAAGTTCTACTGCATCACGTTCTTTCTGTGTATTTGTTTATGCTTTACAAAGGGTCTAACCTAAGCCAGGCCATACAACAATAATAGTTATCATATCACATCTATACAAGATAAGTAGTATACCGCTGTAAAAAATAAAAATATTTTCTGTTTTTTATGCACCGGTTTTGGATCGGTAATTGGTATCGGCTGATACACAACTTTGGGTATTGGGATCGGTATCAGAAAGAATAAAAATGTATCAGAGTGTTTCTTAGGTTAACATTCGATTTAAAACTGGATCTCAACTAAATGAATAGAAATTGTGGCTTTTTTTCAGTCTCTTGGTTCAGTTTATCGTGTGCCAAACCGTTTACTGGTGTCCGAAGTCAACTGAAACACAATATGAAACATAACTGGCAATTATGATGATTGCACTGCAGCCTTTTCATTTAAAAAAGTTAATAGCATTTATTGAGGTTGAAAGTATCTCACAGTCTCCTTCCTGTGAAGACTGAACAAAATGAAGGGGAACTCTGCCGTGTTGTTGTTAAGGTTACATCTTCAGCAGTGGAGATCAGCATCTCTGCTGCGACTTTAGCTTTGGGGAGAGCCATCGTTGTACGCGAAGCTGACTGGAGGCAGGATTTTTGAGCACTGCAGTATTCTCCTAATCCTAAAGTTGGTTTAAGTTGTTCAGTGCCATAATATGTGTTTGTTACTTGTTTGTCTGTAAACTAACAAAAGCTTGCAACTGCCATCTTTTTAAAAAAAAATTAAACTCTTGAGTGTTACCAGATAACTCCAGTATTTGCGTGCTGTAGACCATCTGGGTGCTGCACTGCTCTTGGTGTTTTTTTTCTCCGTTTTTCCACATTTACAGATATTAGGAAAATTGTGAAGTGATTCTGAAACTTTGGAGATAAGTATCGAGGTTCTGTTTACCTGGTTGCACAGTAGAACTTGCCTTTTTACCAATAATGGCTGTGCAGGTAGCTGCTGATTTAATATCCTCCTTACAACAAATCTCATGTTGAGTTGATCAGTTTTATCACACGTCAACCCTCTTCATCCCAAATTACCCTTTTCCACTTGCCTCCAAAGCGGATAGCAGTGAGTTGATACAAAGTCAGAAACCCTCATCCATCCAGTCAAATGACATTTGCTTTACAAATATTGTCTGATCAGTTAGAGGAAAAGTCTGGTCTCTCCACTGTGAAGAAGCTCATGGTGTCTCATGTCCATGGGATCAATAGCACCAGTAATTATAGGCTCTGTGGTTTCATCCAAGTCCATCACCCTCTATCACTAACCGGTATCTCAGCCAGAGCTGGCTGTGTGATCCAGGAATAGAGGCTTTTGTCTTTTCACTCTTTTCCTCCGGAGTGTTGCAAAGATCTAAAGACGCACTTGTTTTTTGATGCTGCTTCAGCTGCTACAACAAAGTTGAAATAGATATTGGAAGTTTTTATGCTGTGAAAAACAACCCTTGGTGCTAAGGTTGCAACAATTTACTTTTTTCTACAACAGTAGAGTGATAAATGTGATAAATGTGAAGCTCACTCTGTGTGTGTGTGTGCGCATTTTAATATTTACCACATGTAACCTGATGTCATTTACAAGTGTTTGTAGATTCAATGAGTGCACTTTCAACATAATTTTATATTTTATACAACAAACTCATATTTAAAATCACTGAATGCAGAAACTTCCAGACATGACCAGGGGCACCTCTCCCTGCTTTCCCATTATAGCCTCTCATCCGTTGGCTTTTCAATTAGTTTATTCACAGCCCTCTCACGCAAATTACTGTCTGTATTCAGGAGGCTTGTTTAAGGGACTTTATCTGCATTACCTCCACTGCCATATGTCAGCCAGACGCTGGTGAAGGGTGGGGGTCTGACTATAATGGCCTTTTTAATCACTAAATGGTCTATGGCACACTAGTAAAAAATCCTGGTGTTGTTAGGAGTAAACAAAGCATGAAGGTGTTCCACAGGGCACATGTTTTATAGGACTGTAAAGTTTTTGTTGTAATATACTTAGGAGGGTGACTCTCACCGGAAAATTAAATTTACAAATACATATTTTTCCTTTTTTTTTTATTATGGGATGTCATGTAACCATGGGCACAGTCCATGAATAAGTCCTCCCTTATGCCCTTCACACTCACACTCACAGAATAATACAAGACCAACATAGAAATTACATGGAAGGCACTAAACACATTTAAGTAGCGGAAGTGCATACGTGAGAAAAATCAGCTGTGAGTGCTTTGGCCTGTGATTGTGAGAGGTCAGTGTGTGTCCATGTTGTCTTATGTCCAAAGGCTGTTTGAAGCACTGTGCATGTGCGTGTGTAGGTGTAGGTGTGATTAATGCACAGCAAGCAGGTGGAGAAACAGATGGAGAAGTGTGGCTGTGGATGTGGGGTCTTTTGCTGCTTCAATCAGACAAAATGGTAACTCGGCTAAACAAACTGTTTATGAGACCCTTCCTATGCTTAATATTATGAACAACAGTATATTAAAGTCCCAGTTCAGGGCTTCGGCAGGTCCTTAAAAAGTCATAATCTTAAAGGAGAAGTTTGGTTTTTTGCATAGGGTTAGGGCTTTGCACATATAATGATATACGATGTTCTACAGCATTATTTTGACAACTGGTGCAGTCCTGACAGCTGGAGCTAGTTGCTGACATCACCGCCAGCTGAAAAAACGGAGGAGCATTTTATATCTGCGTTTAGTTTCATGTTTTAGCGGACACCACTAAACATTCTGCGAGTTTCACGTCTTTTAAAACAAGCTTTTATTGTATTTTTTGACGGATTATCTGAGTGCCTGTGCTCCTCCCTTGTTTTCAGCTAGTGGTGATGTCAGCAGTGGGCTCCAGCTGTCAGGACTGCGCCTGTCATAATAATGCTGTAGAACATTGTACATGATGGTAAAAATATCCTTATTATGAGGCTTAACATGCAACAAACCAAACTTCTTCTTTAAATACAATTTAGTCAAGTCCAGAGCATGTGAGTGGAGCTGAGCAGTAAAAATCTCAACTCACAGCTCATACAGCTGTCTGTTCCTGCCGCTCAGTCGCTCAAAGCCCCACCCAGCCGCTCCCCTCAGTATTGCTTAACGCTCAACGCAGATTTCACCCTGCTCCACTAAAATCACTCACCACTCACTCTGCACACTTTTCCTTGTGCGACGTCATCGTCATCTGTTACAGGAACATGAATAATATACCTGTATGACTTCTCAGTTGCCTTTCAAAAGTCCATTGAGCTGCAGCAGCCATCAGAAGACAGAAAATAGTATGGGTGGGTGGGATATGTTGCACAATACACAGATGCATTCTAGAATGGGCATTCGTCCATCTCGTGGTGTGAGAGGCACTAGAGCGAATTTGGAGCGGGATGGAGCGGGAGATGAGGCAGCGCACCAGCTGTTTAATTAACCCGCTCCCCGCTCAGGCCAAAACCGTCACGCTCCACTCACATGCTCTGGTCTCATTTAAAAAAAAATTGTGTTATGATGTACATGTGACTTTTACATAGCTGTCTCAAATGTAGTCATCTTGATAAATGTGTTTGGGATAAAAGTTTGTATTGATCTTACCTTAACGAAACCATTAAACAAAGCCAATGTGGAACGAATAACCACTCATACAAACTGTGAAACCCAGTCATAATTTATTGGACCATACTCAGCTAGTGTGTCAAGATGGGGTGTGTTTACAAATATGGTACCTCCTCTTATAAAAAAAAGACTAGTGCTACTACTTCTACACATACTAACTCACAAATATTTATGCTTTCATCAAATATCTGTAAATGCAAATTCAATTAAATCTGGCTTGGAAACAGCACAGTTCCAGCTCACTTGTTCTTGTGCAAGGAAATGCTCACATTAGGAACTTGGGGTTTAAAGGTGTTAGAGTCACACAGGGAGAAGAGGGAGAAAGGCTCAGACTGTACACACACACACAAACAAACTATTATGGGGCACAAAAGCAACTTTTGCCCTTCTGCTCTTGCTTTCTTTCATTGGAGTCAACCGTGAGAATGCTTTTTTTCCATTAGTGCAACAAAAGGGATCAAATGAAACATGCATTGATCAAGCAGAACAAACTTGTGGAAATAAGATGTTCCTCCACTGCCCCCTCTTAATTCACACCTGGTTCATTTTACACAGTCATATGGAGTTTGTCATACCAAAGTGCAGAAAGTTAACTGTTATCTTCCCAAAGTGGAGAAATTGGTTGGCAGAGAAGGAAATGTGTCAGCTATGTGACAGTATCTCAAGAAACCATCAGTCTTTGCAGCGAGGGGAAACACTCAGACACTCAGAACAGTCAAATTGAGGAATAACCTGAATATTTACACATGGTAAAGGGAAGAAAGTAGCTAACATAAAATACAAAAACACAATCTAAGAAATAACTAACAATATAAAACTAGATTTGGAGATTCAGAGCATATGGGCAGTGAAGTTCTGCTGACTTATCCACCGTCAGTAGTTCTCTCATGATGTACGAGTTAATGAAGTTAGTTGTAAACATAAACAAGTGTCTTCGCTCACATTTCCTAAAAGCCGGTTGTTGCCATAACCCTGTTCAAATATGAAGCACAGCACTCTCACCCTCCCCCATCTGCTGAGGCATCCATCGGCTTCCCCTGTGGTCACCCCATCCCTGCGTTCAGCATTCCCAATCTGCCATTATCCCCACCAGCCCTCCCCCCCCTCGATCCTGCTCTCATTCCTGACCCCCCCCCCAGCTCATGACACCGCTGCCTCCCATCCGCTCGCTGCCACTGCTGCTCCCTTTCTCCCTCTGTATCGCTCTTCCTCTATCTCTCTCTCTCTTTTTCCTGCCAGTTGATCGGAACCGTAGCAAGAAGAAGAAGACGAGACGATTGCTCTGTTTGGTTTGCACCTGATTTTACAGCTCAGCATTCTGTGTCTGCGAGCCTTGAAAAGGGAGCTCTGGTCTCTCCTGCATCAAGGCAAGTAGCAGTGTTGTCTGCTGTGGTTGATGTGATGCCGATGAGTTGGTGTTGGCTTCCCAAATGAGCGGGGTTTGCAGAGGCTAGCGTTCACGTGTGAGTGTGATGAATTGCGGGGCTAGCAGCGCAGACAATTGGACGACCCGTATATAGGCTAAGAGGGCGGCTCGGAGGGAGGTGGGGGCTGAAGCCGTGAGGATGGAGATGGGGGTGGGGTGGAGTTTGGGTGTGGGAGGGGGGGGACAAGAAGGGGGGATGGGTGGAGAGGAGAGAGGGGGGAATGGAGAGATGCAACTCAAATCAAAGGTGGCTCTTGCTTGCCAGTCAAGCTAACAAACATATGTGCACACATGACTTGTGGTTGTATGGCTTTGAATGTATCTGGTCCTGGTCCTGCCAGTCTTTGTTTCTTCAGTGTAAACAAAAGTAGCCTTCTGGTGCTGGTCTGGTGACGTTACATATTGCATTCATGGATGCAATCTCATTGAGTCACCTGAACAAAAGAGACTCTCACTCACTGTGGAGGTGAGTGAGAGAAGGTGGTCAATCAAGAAAGGGAATAGAAAGCTACAGTAAAAATTTAGAGTGGAACTTCGAAGTGAAACTCTCTCTTGGCTTCGTTGGCTTTTATCTCATGTGAGGAGAGTCTGTGTCAGTCAAATACTCCGTGTGTGTCCGCTGTTTGACATGCATCACACAAGGGATGTTGTTTTTGTCAAGGCTAGGTACACACACACTTGGACATGTCTTTGCAGTGACAGATCCTTCCTGTTTTACCAGTTCTCAGTTGAATTACATTGAATCACAAAGACAAGTATCTTTGCCTGCTATTGACTTCAGGCTATACAGTGGATGTGATGGCCACGGTTGGATGCAACGTTTTTTGCTAAAACTGTCAATCTGGAGTTGGACATAGTTGATAAATGGAGGGGCTGGTCGTTGACAGGATGGGACACAATAAAAGTAAGGACACATTCTAATAGCCTTTTTCTTGCTCGTTTGTTTGCTGATATGTACAGGCATGAACAAGTTTTGCTTCACAGATAGTTTATGTATCATTACTCTACAGTAAAATCTGTTTACATCAAGTTAAAGAAATAGTTTTACATTTAAGGCAACACCTGTTGTTGCTTTGTTGCAGGGTTGAAAGATTGATACCACTCCTATATCTGTCTACTTAAATATGAAACTAGAGCCAGGAGCTAGTCAGCTTAGCTTAGCGTTAAAACTGGATGAAGAGCTGAAACAAAATCACTAGCTCAACCCTATATCTTTTCCGTTTGTCTGGCAAAACAATGACAAGACTTCAGGCAGCACTTTTGGTGAAAGTCATGTCAGCTGTTTCGCAGTGAGCTTTAGGCTGGACATACACTGTTTTTGACCCGATTTTTGAGCTGCACAACTCATTTTAGAGTTGCACCTACTTTCAGCTTCATCAGGCGTCGTTTGCCGTGCAGTGTACAAGAGGAAGCGAAGACTAATGAATTTCTGACATGTCATAAAATTTTGGTCGGCAGACTCGGGCTCTTTCACCGTTGAAGCAGCCTCGCGAGTCGACTCCCGAACAGCAGTGCCTTTTTTTCTTACTGCGCCCACTCGAAGTGTCTGAAAATGCCATGGTGAGAATGCAGCTGCACAAGGAAAAAAGTTAAAGGAGCCGCAGAGAAATCAGAATGTAGCTGATGTTAGTTATCACGTTAACATAAGTCAGATAGCAAGCTTAACTCCAACCCTCTTTGCAAAATGGAAAAGCCATACTGTTCACGTCTTTCGGCACACAGGATAGCACAAATTATCGAGGCAGCATGCTTCTGTCTTGTTAGCATTTTTGCTAGTAAACAAACCTGACTCAAAGCTTTCCAAGTCTCTTTATGGACATTAAAAACAACATTTTTTAAATCATACATTGAATGCCCAGCTTTAGAGATGCTGCAAGGCAGATTTTGTCACCTTTGGACAGAGTCAGTCCAGCTGCTTCCCCCAGTTTTTATACCTGAATTTCAGCTAAGCTAACCAGCTTCTGGCTGTAGCCTTTTATTCACTGCACAGACTGTACAGTCCCAAAATATCCCCTTTAATTTCATCAGAAAACTTCCCCTCTGAGTTCCAGTGGCTCCTGATTTTAAACAGACTCAGTTAATTTGATTAACTGCATTGCGATGTTTGTTGAAATCTGTTTTCCTATTTTTGATGTTGTTCCACCATCAATGTGCTTCAGATCTTTCAATCCTATTACTACGAATAACCGCTGGGAAAGGACTAGAGGCACAAGGCTGTGCTAGCGCCAGTTTGATTGTATTTGGTCAGTCCCAGCATGCTGCAGGTAGATCAGAAGGAGCTTGTGAAGGAAACAAAGGGTCCTAGTGGGAATGTTTTATGTATAGCTAACACCATTAGCAGAATTCAAAGGACTGTTGTCAAACAGAGTGAACGATGGGTGGAGTCCCCCAGATTCACTCCCCCCTCTGCCCCACCCACACACACACCCTGGGGCACATTGTATTATATGCACTCACTCAATCACTGACACAGTGTTGCACACAAATACGTGGTGATACAGGCTTAGAGGTATTTTGAGCAAATAATGCCTTTGCCTCTTTACAGGCTGTATAGTGTGTATTTCTATAGAATGTGATGCTTTATGCGCCTCTTTGTGTCTGAGTGTGTTTTGACTTTTATTGTATTTCCTCGCCTGTTAGAGGAGTTTGTTGTTAATGACGCTTTTTTGTGTGACAATGTAAAAAAAAAAACAAAACAACAACAACCATGTATGGTCTCATTATATTTGTATCACATTCATTTTACCAATCAAGAAACATTCAGATCTGAACTGTGTTGTATACCCATGAATAATACTGTAGTTTGAACCCTTTAAGTATACAAAACAATATTTTGGTTGTAAATAGCCATGAGTGATGATTATGTTGTACTATTTCATACAACTTGTAATACCAAAGAAGTGCTCTGGGGCACGTCTCTTAAGTTGTGTGTTTTAAAAAGCTACTGCCAATGTAAAATTTGGAAAAATAACCAAGAGAGAACAAAATTTGTCCAAATGTTCAGAGCTACTTTTTATGTTTCCTGGGATGTTTCTGAAGTTGGCTCACCAGCACCCACAATTAGTTTAATTTTTTACAGCTGTGAGTTATTTGTCTCATTTACATGCATATTGCATTGCGGAACAAAACTACCCATCTCCACCACACTCAGAACCCCCAAAAATGTAGTATTCAACACCAAAATTTCTGAGGACCCTCAACACTGTGAGTTTTTCCTTTGTGAACGTCTGCTTTGAGTTAGTATAATGTATGGACTTGAGACAAATTTAAGAGGGTATCTGACAGAGACTGACCCTTTTATTCTTTATCACATGACCTTTGCCTTCCTTACATTTACATTTTCTCACTGCTGTTCCCAAACTCCTCCTCTCCTCCTCTGACCACAGAGCATAACAAATGAATCCTGCACATGCCAAGTTTTTTGTTAAATGTGTGCATGCACAGATGTGTGCCAGTTGGTCTGTCTGACTCAGCATTATCAGTATTTCTCATGTCTGGCCATATTTTATCTTGAAGCTTGTATGACACATTTAATCTCTACTGTTGGGATTCTTTCATAGTTTGCTTATTCCCTCTGACATAATGCTGGCTTTGCGTCACTTGCCCTTGTATACCCTTTTCACTTTAACACCTGTTATAATTGATTTAGAAAATTGTGAGTAACTGTGCATGACATGAAATTTATGCAGCTAGAACTGAACTGGAGTCACTTTTTTCCAGCCCAGCTCTTGTCAAAGCTCTTTCCCCAAGACTCAGCTCTGTCTATTCCACACTTGCCTTCAGGATTTTTTCCCCGACTCTTGTCCTCTTCACATGTTGGTCAAGGATGAGTGGTCTGGAACTTGTTAAACAACCACAGCATGTGTATGAGTTCGTGTGTGTAAGGAAACCAGTGTCTGGGCAAGAGAAAAAGAAACAAAGGTGTGCCAAAGAAAAATACGGATCTGTGGGAACTGTGAGAACAAGAAAGAATAGGGATGAACATCCAAGACGGAGTGAGAGAGAGAGAGAGAGAGAGGAGGGGGGGGGGAGGTAGGCGGGTGCATGTGTGTGTCTGTTTGGTTGTTTGTGTGTGTGTGTATGAGAAATAGTGGTAGAGAGTGATATAGGAGG
>JAQFJB010000012.1:22395552-22409859 GCA_029874875.1 Naso minor | reverse complement strand
CCTTAGTCTGTGTTTATATTGTGAAATATGTTTTAGTTATGTGCTACTGATCTTATTAGCCCACATTAAAAACAAAACTAGTCTTATAGCAGGCAATCCAAGCATGCACTGCTCAGATATTGGAAAAGAACATTTAATCCCTCTTGCAGTGACTGCCATTAACCAACCAGCAACCTGCTGCTTTGTACATCTACATCTACTGTTACTGTATTAGACAACAGATGAGGCTGTGCTAGTCCTATTTAATCCAGTTATTATATTCAACATCCATCCTAAATTAATTATCCACTCACCACCCACGATATAGACTAAAGTCTTCAGTTGTGATTGAGCAGCAATAAATGTCCAGTTTTGGTGTGTAAATGTTTTTACTGCTGTAGTATGATCTATGGGATTTTAAACACTGAAACTCTGAAGTTAGCTGCAGTCTCTAGTAGCATGTAAATAAACATAGACTGTTGCAGTATTGCCTCCAGCCACCAGTGGCAGCACTGACTGTGATACTGGTGAACAGCATCTCAATAAGTAAAAAGAAGAAACAGAAAAAAAACCCACCCCGTCTTTGATTTTATGACATAGCATGGGACATGCTTAAATGGAACTCGCCCATCTCTCCTCGATAATGTCATACAACTTTCTGTACTTTTTATAAGTAACCTAGACGAAGCAAGTAATAATCTTCTTTCTACAAGAGTTCTGGCTGAAATGTTTTTATTCTGTGATACAGAGTAGGCTATTGTTGTGGCTGCGTAACATCAGGTCTAACAGTTAACTTTGTTCTTGCTAATGCAACGTAACGTTAGGCTAGCGACTGTGTTACCCGTTGTGTTTGTCCCAGAACTCTAACTCTAACGTTAACAAACTTTTTGCCAATATTGTGCTAATGAATTTCTAACAATTTAACTGTAGGAGTGGCAGGTCTGCCCAAGCCTTGATGTTGCTCTTGGCAGTATTTAATTTGGGTACCCTCACCATCTCGCCCACCAATGCTATTGACGATAACGTTATTCAACATTTGGACACCTACTGTGAATTTAACACACCCATGTAAATGGTGTGTTGATTGATATCAATTAGTTGCAGCTTCCTCAACATCATACCAAAATCAACCTATGAAATTTTAATGTAGCCTAAGGTTACCGTTCTAAAGTGATTTATTTTTAAATACTTCTAGACATTTGTGCTCACCATAAGATTTTCAAAAGCAAATAAATGAATAAATCAGATATATTAAAGTTAAAGTTTCCAACCTTTAGTTAAAATTCATGTGGGGATAAAAAACCTGCATTTGTGAGTACCTAAAACACAATTGTGACCAAACATAAGACATATATCATTCACATGCTTCCTGCATTTTTTGATTTTGTTTGAAACAACCCAGTAAAACAATAAAAACAAAATCCACATATATGGGTGGACATTTACAAATATGTTTCCACTGAAATATGCAAAGTTGACACACAAATGATGATTTTCATCCCCTATGTTATCATTCGCAGGGTTGCTAACATTAGGTGAGAAGGACGGTACCGCCAGGACAGGTCACCAGTTCCTCACACTGCTGACACACAATTCCCTTAACAGACATCATAATATTGTCACAAAAAACTCTCTTCTTTAAACTGCCTTCATTAGTACTAAACCAAACGTCATGTCATATGCCGCCCCAGTGTTCGATTTCCGATAGTGTGCTGGGGTTGGTGAACATTAGGAGACATACTGTAGGCTAATAGGTGGACATTTAACACAACAGCATCATTGTCTAGTGTTACATATACCGTACAGTGGGGTAGCCCAGATTACCATCTCTGTTACATAACCAGAACTCGTCCTCCACACTAAGGGAAAGGAACTCCAGGACCTTTTTGTCTTTCCGGTTTTCAGACATTTTCAGTGGCTGTCTTCTTTGAGTGCTAACCTCTTCACCACTGAGCTGCTCCCAAATGATGATGTACAGCTTACAAATTGGAGGCACAGATACTGTTTTATAACTATAATTTACTCTAAATTCACTTGTATGTTGTGTTTTATGAGACATAAGTCACAATTTGGACATACGTTCCAAATTACAGGCACATTTACAGATTTTGCAGTTATGAATCACTCCAGTTCAGTTGCTTGACATTCGTTTCAGAATACAAAAGGCCGCTTTAAGCCTGTATTTTCTGAGTAGAAAAATTAGCCTCTTGGTGATAGAAAGGCATGTAATGGAAATCTGTTTCTTAACTACCTCAAACATGTTTCTGTCCTCTCAGTCCTTACACATCAGCTGACATATACAATTTAGAGGTGGGACGAAAAATCTAAATATTATTGACCAATTTATTGTTGTCCTGACTCTTGAGATAAGATTGTGATATCACTGGCACAAAATATCGATAATTTAATTTAAAAAATACGTTGCTGTAAGCAGATTTTCCTGTCAATTTGACTCATCAGTGTCATTACTTCATGACTCCTCGTAGTGGCACATATGACATGAATGTGGGTAACATGAATAGAGAAGAATTGGCTGAAGAAGCAGCTGACAGCAGGAGAATGGCGGTCCCACTTCGGCTTTTGCAACATGGGGATGGTACAAACAAAATTTCTGTATTAATATATGTAATGTATGCATTTTGTATTCTTCAATTAGACTGATATCGTGATGTGTTGTTATATTATTGTCTAGCAATATATCAATCATTGCAGAATCCCTGTACTCACACAATACGATTTGTGATACGTGGCCCATGATAATAATAGTATCACAATATTTTTGTTAATGATAATATCACAATATTATTATCATGGGTCACGTATTGCATATCGTATCATTAGTTACCTTTCGATTTCCACCCCAATACAATAATACTTATAAATCTATAATGAACTAATAAAAGCTATTTAATTTTTTTTTTTTTTTTTTTTTTTTTAAGTAAGCTGTAGATTTGATCTGATACTATTTTTGCCTTCCCGGTACTGATTCCAATATCCAAACTTGCAAATTGGCCGATACCAAGTAGTGATCGGATACCAGTGCATAAAAGACAATTCCTTACACATCTCCTTTGCCGTCCCAGTGTAAAATATTGCGGAATGCAGACATTTTGCTAGCTCTGTCAGCTCTTAAAAACAGTAGTTGCCAGTGGCAGCACAGCACAACTTCTTGTGTGCTGTAGAGTGGCAAAGAAAAGTTAATTTCAGGCCTGTAACATCCGTCAGAGCTAACTGAGCAGATTGGAAAGTGGCTGGGTATTATTTCGCGGCTAATAAATTACATGGTATCTGACTGGTGCACAGATGGGTGTATTCGCCAATAATGATACCAGCAAATTCTGCATTTATCAGCAGCATTTTCCGATACTGGTATCGGTATCGGAACAGCTCTAGTAAGCAGAACAAGTAGTGTGTTCTGTCTTTAGCTCTGTGTGTATTCTTGTTTCCATTTGATCTCAAAAGTTGGAATTTCCAAGTTCACAGTCGGACACTTGGAAACTCGGAGGAACCTCAGAAAGCCCGAGATCGAAATCCAACATGGCAGCTCCGTGCATCAAAAGTGAGAAAGTTGCACATTATACTGTTTATTAGTCAGTAAGTCTTGTTTTTGTGTCATTAAATCAGTCAAACTAACAGTGCTGTTCAACTTCCCTCTGTTGGACATGTTGCTTTGCTTTTGCACGCAAAAACTATCCCATAGTGTGTTGTTATTGGCTGGTAGCTAACAGTGCTAACAACAACAATAGCTAACAATGGCTCCTTGTGACTGAAACGGGGTCAACTAATATTTGACGTAACTCCCAGGTCCGAAATTCCAACTTCCGAGGTAAAGGGGATGCAGCATCTGTATATGGGGGCAATTTGATAATTCGGGAAAGTGACAGAGTGGATAGCCCTGTCTTTGATCTTCCACATAATAAAGGCACCTACAAAGAACTCTATACTGCCTGAAGCATTGTTCTGCTGAGGAGTCTATGGCTCGTAAAACCTTTACCATTAACCCTATACAATACCTTTTCCGACACCTACTTAAGACTTTAAATCACTACTCTATATGACTGAACTACTGGCCAGTTTGTATTTTGTCACTCTGTGATCCCCTGAACTTTTAAATACACGGCCATGCCCACATTATCTTGCTAGTGGCTTCAGGGCAGGCATTTCCTATGGACCCCACCTCGCTGTCATGGTCACCAGTCTTTTCTTCATACTAGGCAAGTGCCCACACCTCTAATTCTGATAAACCCCTACAGAAAGTACTTGTGTATGTCTTTATGTAATTCAGTGCAGATATATAGGGTAAATGAATCCACCTATAAAGAGATGTTTCTTAATGAATGATCTAAATTGGGGCCCTTTATGGTCAGTGGGGGCCCTGAGAATGGACCTTGCATAGGCTGGTGTTAACTTAGAATTGTATACAACAGTCCAAGCAGATTTGTGAACAACCCAGTCACTGATTACATCAAATCATCCAAAGTGGACACACGTAGCACTCTTGGCACTACAGCGCACAACATGACGGGAGTGGCCTGTAGCACCAGTTTACCTTGCCTGACTGATCCCGCCCCTATGGGAGAAAGCTGGTGCACAGGCTTGCAGTGGAGCCCATCGCAGTTGACTGTTGGAGCAGCCCACCCCTCTCTGCAGTATGCATGTTTGCCAGGGAATCCGCGAAGCGCTCACGTCCCAGCATTGTACTTCACCGGCCAGAGAACATTTACTGAAGAGCCGAGGATAGTAAAATTGGATGTGGCAGGCGGACCGGAGGCGGAAAGCCCGGAGTGACCGGAGGAATACAGTATTACTACAGGAATACAGGCTGCCGCTCTCCTCTGAACGTGGACAATCATGCATGTGCTCTTCTGGGGCTTGGGGTTCCTACTATTCCCTGATTTCTTGAATGTAGTCGCATCTACGGGGACATTGCTTTTGAATTCAAGTGCAGGTAAAGTATGTCGCTCTGACAACCTCCGAATTTTTTCCCTCGTGGAGTTTATTTTGTAACAGGGAGAGCAGAGAATGAATGAGTTTTGAATTCAGCCATGCACATGAGTTGCAGCGCTTTCTAGTACCCAAAGTTCACTGACTGACTGTCGTTTCCTTGCAATGCTGTAAAAAAGTTTTGTTTTGTTTTGTTTTTCAAGAAAGAAGGCATTGATATCCATATAATGATCTATCGATGAAAACATCTGGGCTTTTGATTTGCACTGATGCTTTTGAGTTTCTACTTAATACTTCATTTCATTGTTATTCTTCTGCCTTTATTCTCCAGTAAAAGAGGAGATCGGTGCTTATGAGATTGTAACACCGGTGCGAGTGAATGAAGCCGGTGACAAGTTTCCTACCAGTGTGCACTTCAAGAGGAAAAGACGAAGTTTAGACGATAGCACCGGCAATACTACGGATCACTGGGCCTCGTCAAACATCCACTACAGGATATCTGCTTTCGGACAGAATTATCACCTCAACCTCACGCTGGATTCGGGATTTATCGCACCTCTCTACACTGTGACAGTACTTGGAGTACCTCGAGGAGACAACATAACGGATTTTGCAACAGATGGGGAGGTAGAGGAGGAGGAGGAGGACACGGAGTTAAGGCACTGCTTCTATAAGGGACATGTAAATGCACAAGCAGAACATGCCGCGGTCATCAGTTTGTGCTCCGGACTGGTGAGTTTTTACGCACGGTTAGACTCGCCGTGCATGTGATGATTTTACGACCGGGTGTTTTACTTTTCCACCATGGATTTTCAGGGGCCATTATTGATTATACAAGACTCAAAAGGCTGTCTAACTATTGCCTTAAAAATGGTAACTTTTAAAATTTTTCACAAACTGAAAATCTTTATCAGTATTTATACCACCATCCACCTTAATTTGTCTCACATATTTACACTTTCGAATGTGTTTATATCTTGGAAAAAAACTACAAAACTGTGTATAGCCCAGTAAAATATACACGCATAAATGTTTTGGGTACAGTCAACTGAAGCTGAAGCTTACACTGAAATCAAGAAATAACATCTTTAAGACTGCATGATTAGTTCAAGCTTTTATTTTGTAATATGATGCCTCCAGACAAGGAGTAACTCAAAAGAGTGAACTGTGCTGACTTTTAAGACTCCCAGGCCCACTACTTAGTCAAGTTCAATGAACACTCTACTTCAGTTGCCTGTGTCTTGTCTCCCGGTTGTTGGTGACGTCTTTACGCACGCTACTGCAGCGGGAGTACGGGTGGTACTGACGTCATCACAAATTGGTCCCACTCCCAGGCTTGCTGGAGCATGAGTTTTGGAGCGAAGCTTAAGTACACTCCGAGTTAATATATAAAATTAGTTGACAGATGAGTAATGGGTTAATTTCTTCCCAAATGATAAATCAAATTAAAAATGTGACCAATGCTCTGTTCTGCAGCGAGCTTTAGGGAGTTGAGCATATTTTGTTATTTATTTAAGACCTTTGAGGGCACATTTATTCTAAAATAGGCAATAATGCTGGTGGGAGCAATTACATTACATGTGTGTGTACATCCTAAAATAATATGGTGGTTTTCTTGCAGGAGATTCCCTTTCGCTTTAACAGCTTCCCATGTCAAAGTGCAGGTACAAGCATAGTTACTGGAGGAAGCTCTTCTTGATTCCTCCTTCAGAAGATGATCCACCGAGCTACAGACATTTTCTAGTAATATTTTTGTCATATAGGCCCACTTTAAGATCAGGGATTATAAAAATGCCCTCTATCACCCCATGGCCGCCATGATAGTTTTCCAGAGTCAGTGAGCAACTAGTGAAATGTGCTTGGATTGGCATGAACTTTATCTGGAACATCACAGGAACTCAAGTCAGAAAGTCACACTAAACGTGCCATGTGAAGTGCATTTAACAAGGCTTTCAGCACGCCAGCCAAGAACATACAGTCTCACTGTTTGTCTGATAGGCATCTCAGGTCTCAGGTCTGTTATCCTTTTCATCCCGTTTTTGGACCATTCTTACATGCATGCAAATTCACTTATTTAACCTTATTGTGAAAGCCCGAAGGCCTTGGCGTTGCTTATTTTCACCATTAAATAAGTATATAAGCCACATTCCCCTGTTGCTCACAATAAATGTTTTTTAAAGAAAACATACATGTCATTATAAACTTACATTACCCTTCATTCTGTGTAACTTCTCCCAATATTTTTATATGCGGTTGCTGAAAATCAGTTAGCAGTAACAGAAAATGGATGTATTGAAACTGCCTCTTTTTTTTTTTTTTTGCTATCCAGCTTGGCACTTTCAGATCTCCAGAGGGGGAGTATTTTGTGGAGCCCTTACACAGCTATCAAGGGGAGCACTATGAAGAGGAACACACAAAACCTCATGTTGTATACAGGAAGAGTGCGCCGAAGAAACAGACATCTGGGGAGAACTCAGCTTGTGACACTTCAGGTATGGCGTATTACACGATGAGTGCTCATGCATGTTAACACAAAATGTCAGAAATATACACAAACATACCTCGATGCAACCTTCATGCCTTTGCCTGTATGCTCCCAAAGGCAAACATTTTTATATACCGTTACTGTACATGCAGCAAGTTGTGAGTTAGACATCATTACAGAGGGGCTCTAGCCAATCAGCTGACTTAAATATCTGCTCCAGTCAACCCTTACACAGTGTCCTCTTCCTCACTAACACTCTACTTCCTCTGAGTATAGCCATCCCAGGAGCTGTACTTGTAGAAAGAAAGTGTGTATTCGGTTGGTTTCTGTGCATGTAAGTGCTTGCAAAATTTGTCTTGGCATTAAGAGGATTATAAGTGAAGAATTTGCTGTTTGTGTTGTCTCTCTACGCATGCGCTGTGACCTTTAATTTAGTTCCCACAAATTTTAGCAGGCATAAACACGACATTACCAGCAAAATCCCCACTGTCATTTGTTAGTGGAACCGATTATGTAATAGTAATTGAGCTTATTGGGCTATTCAAGTAATTGCAGCATGATACTGTAGATTTGGATGAAGCCTGTCATGTTAAAACAAGTAAATACCTCTCTTGTGTTTGGCTGCTGTGGTAGATTTTGAAAGGCAGAGATTAAAAAGATGAGAATGGTTTTGCAGAGATGGATTCTTTACTGAAAGAGACATGGGAGAAAATGAATTAGTTTCATATTATTAATGATGATCATTATATGTTCTGTGCTGTTCTTTGTGATTTAGTCATAAAATGGGACTAAGTCATGTGGACGTGTCGAAGTGTAATGACAAAGTTTAAGTAAAAGTATGTTGTGAAACTCTAGGCTCACATCATAGCAGCGACCGCAGCTGCAGCACAGTAGTGAGGAAGCTGTCCAACTCTCACAGAGGAGAAATCATTTGGAAGTTCACCCTTGTATCATGCCATCTCAGTTTACTGGCTGAACTTCCTGTTGACTCTTGTACTTCCTCTGCCTCTTTGATAAAGTTGGGTAGACCCACTGCCATGAACATGCAGTGTAAATTGAATGATAGCAAAGTCATGGCAACTTGAAACTGTCAAATAATCAAACCTTTGGAAAAAAAACCTGCAAATATTTTCTCTTTGTCTTCTAAACATTTTCCTGCAGATGTTTTGTTTATTTGTGAATGTAAATGTTTTTGTGTGTACTCTTGTTCTCTGTGTGTGTGTGTGTGTGCTCTTTTGGCCTGTTCTGTAATACAGTATGCGTGAGATATCATAACCTAGAAAAATCCTAAGTTGAATCAGAGCTAATTTTTGTCAAAAAAGATTCATGCTTGTGCATAATCTTATTGTTGCCTCGTATGTTTTGAAGACAAGAATATTTTGATGTGAGTCATAAATCATGAACACTGAGAGTAGACCCATTAATATGCTGTCGAAGCACTGCTACTTAGGTGGCGATGCATTGTTGGTGGTCCAGAGAAGCTGATCTGCAAGTGATACCGAATACTGACATTCAGCAGTTTTGTTGACATGTCCTGATTCACAGTAGACTTAATTAATAACGTCAGTGTAGAGAAGTTTTGCAGCTCAGTTGCTGAACTGCCTTCCTTTGGTGTGTGCACTGCCGTTTGTGCTCCATTTTTTTATGGCTGGGTGCCAGATTTACCTAGTCTGAACTCTTTGCCCTCTTCTCTCCCCTCTTCTGAAAGAGGAGGGAGAGAGAAATAAAAAACATTCCAGGCAGCGTTCATTTGTCAACCCACTCCTTGAGCAACAACAAACAAGAGAGTACATGGCAGCAACATACTCATATTTGAACAATTCCCACTTGTTCATGCATCTTCATCTTTAAAGACATAAACCACAACTTAAGCTGTAACACAATGGCAGCAAAGATTAAATCTGAATTTTTTCTATTTTTTGGACTGAGTGTATTTTTCACCATCCCTCTATCTTTGCATGCTTACTCATGCTCAGTTCCTTCTCTCTGTTTCTAGGACACAAACACAGACATAAAAGACACAAGCTTAAGAAAAGGTCACTGGCTGAGGTGACCACCGTGTCGAATGCAGCCCCTGTGGTAAGTGCTGGTATATTTAGTGACGTGGAGTCACTGAGTGCCAGCCTGGCCAGCGATGCTTTGCTCAGATCAGAGAGTGACGGTGCCAGCACTAGACCATCGAATCGTAGCAGCGGTGACTCAGGACCTCACAGGAGAACGAAGCGCTTCCTCTCCTACCCACGTTTCGTTGAAGTCATGCTGGTGGCGGACAGCAAAATGGTGGAGCATCACGGCAGCAACCTACAGCACTACATTCTCACATTAATGTCCATAGT
The DNA here is from genome assembly GCA_029874875.1 of Naso minor. NCBI lineage: Eukaryota > Metazoa > Chordata > Actinopteri > Acanthuriformes > Acanthuridae > Naso > Naso minor. The sequence continues at coordinate 22,400,115 of JAQFJB010000012.1, read as the reverse complement.
AAGTTCTGTTCCGTCAAATGTCTTCATGGCTGCTTGTAGAGTGTGTTGAAGTGTGTTTATGTGTTCGAGCAATATGCACATATAAGGATAGAAAGCAGCTGGCTGTGTGCGTATCTGTGCATTAAATGTATGTACCTGTTTGCTGTGCTGTTCGTGTTGCAAGTCAGTGAGCCAGGCTTTGGAGGAGGGCTGTGGGAGGAAAAAGGGCAGCCCAGGTCAGGGGTAAACATCACTTTCAAACGTCTAGGGGGAGGAGAGGGCAGCTTGAGGTAGAGCCTGCCTGACAGCTTTGATGAATGTTAAAAATAAGCTCAGGTATGTTGCATAGACTCCATACACGCGGCCACTTCAAATACCAGCTTCTGCAGGTGCCTGGGGCCGGCGGTTCTCTGGGTTGGGGGGGTGGGGGGTTGCTAAGATGACCTATATTCTGATCTTGGCAGAGGCTGCCTTCTCCACGGTGTCTAAGGCCATTATCAACGTAATCTTTCAATCAACCAAGTTCCCCAGTACTTGCTAAAAACTGCAGGAAGGCCATCCTTCCAGCAAATATACTGTCACTTTGAAAATATTGTTCCTGACATAAAATGAAAATATTGTTCCTGACATAAAAACTACCCTCATCTTCAAAATGTTTTCATTCAGAGTTGTGTGTTCATATTTTGCCTCCTTTGTTCAGGTCTCTTCCATCTACAAGGACCCCAGCATTGGCAACCTGATTAACATCGTGATTGTTAAGTTAGTCATCATAAACAACGAGCCGGTAAGACTGCTGCGTTTGTTTTGTTCTCCATACTTTGCACTTGCCAGTGAAATTGTTGATGTGGTTATTTCACCTTGTGTGTTTCTCAGGAGGGTCCGGTCATTTCATTTAACGCACAGACCACTTTGAAGAACTTCTGCATTTGGCAGCAGAGCCAGAACATCCTGGATGATAATCACCATTCCCATCACGACACTGCCATCCTAATAACCAGGTGCAAGACTAATATTAAGTTCTCCTTCTCACAATAAATACTTTGAACAGGTGTTTGGACCAAAAATCACATTCACCAATAACATTGTAAAGTCACTGAGCATCAGTTGCATCAGAGGCTTGGATCAAATGGACTCCAGATGCCAGACAGATTAAACTGCAGAATTATTCTAATTAAAGAGGATCCCCTGAAGGTTTTTGCTCAGTTGTATTGACAGTGACCCATGATTTGTCTTCACCACAGGCAAGACATCTGCAGAGCAAGGGATAAATGTGACACCTTAGGTAAGTTTTAAATGAGCTTCTCTCATGTAGTTGTTGATGATTTTATCAAGAAGAAAAATTAAATTGGTTATTACTTATGAAAACTAGAGCTGTTCTGATACCGATACCAGTATCGGAAAAATAACTCCGATTCCACCGAAAATGCTGGTATCAGTATCGGCAAGTACCTTAGATTATGATTATACTTCACCTTTTAAGGGAATTGTAATTGGTTTTGGATGAGTACTCGGAATCGGCTGCTACCCAAATGTGGTTATCAAAATAGTCATCGAGAATGAAAGAAATGATATCAGAACATCTCTAATGAAAACTGAAGTGAGCCTCTTTCTTATTTTTAAGGACTGGCAGAGCTGGGGACGGTGTGTGATCCATACAGGAGCTGCAGCATCAGTGAGGACAACGGACTCAGCACCGCATTCACCATCGCACACGAGCTTGGCCATGTGTAAGCATTGCATGTTTCCACTAATTGTTTACCTCGAGTTCTGTCATCAATCCCATCAGTTAGAAAGTTTTGGCTTCACTGAGGCATCAGTAGAGCTTCAAAAGTCTTTCTAAGGGTCTGCACATGCCTTACCAGCAGATGGGGATCAAGGATTCTTGCATGTTTGGAAGACATAACAGCTGCTCACTCCTTTTTGATTTCCAAGTATTTTCTGATGCCTGTGTGTGTTTCTCATCACACTCCAAATTCCCCCCACCTTTCTCCTTGAGAGAAAAGAGTCTGTAAATTGGATTCTCAGAATTTGTTGGCCACTTTTCTTCAGCAAACTCAGCATTGTCCAACATGCTGACTCAGCCAGAGCTGGCAGGTGTTAACCTTCTACAATGGAGACTGTTAGTGACTTTAAAGGAGTTTGTTTTTTTTGCACATTCAGCCTTAAGATAAGGATATTTATAACCGTATACAATGTTCTGCAACATCATTATGACAAATGGTGTCGCCCTGAGAGCTGGAGCTTGTTGCGGTAGTCACCACTGGCTGAAAACAGCTGAAAACAACAGAGCAGTGTGTGCACTCAGTTAATCCGTTGAAAAATACAATGAATGCTTGTTTTAAAAGACGAGAAACTCCCTGATTGTTTAGTGGTGTCCTTTTGTGTTCCGACACTGAAACATGAAGTTAAACAACAGCATATAACCCGGAAACAGCTCGTTCAGCTGCTTCATGAAACAAACAAACAGCAGCATCCGGGTCATATGAAATTATTTATCTTCATCTTTTAGTGTCGGAACATCGGCTGGACATGACTGAACATTCGGCGAGTTTCTCATTTTTTATGAGATCTTATTACTGCACAGTTGGTCATAATAATGCTGTAGAACATCGTATATGACCCTAGATATCCTTATTACAAGGCTTAATGTGCAAAAAAAACTAACTTCTCCTTTAACAACACTCATCACCTCTAAATGCTCCTTATATTCAATAAACAAAAGGTGGGATTGTTCAACTCCATGTTTATCCGCATCAAGCAGTGACAACATGCATGACCACTGCTTAGCCCCAGAGCTCAGTGTTACACAGAATCTGTCAGGTGACGGAGGTGGCTCATGGCGGTGTGGTGCTGTACCTGTCCAGCGCCAACTAGGATCACCCTGCAGGAGTTTGAATGCTTTGCTTATAATTTGCTCTGATTTTTGCAGCCAAATTTTTCTGTTATATCTGTTGCCCAATGTTTATGTAATTTAATAATTTGCTGGTTTCTTTCTAAACTCACCGCTTGCAAGCGATATAGATGTTCAAGTTTAAGTTCAAGTTTATTTGTCACATACACAATCATACAAAAAGCAGATGTGTAGTGTAATGCTTTTGTACCCATGTCTAGCTGTGTAAAAAGACGAAGAAAACATATGTAACAGTATAAACAATGAGTAGTAAAAACAGTGCAGCTATGTCATAAGTGTTAAGTGTTGGAGTTGAAAATAGAGCAGGGATAGATTCTCAGTCACCATTTAGCAACCTGATGGCCTGAGGTGAGAAGCTCCTCCTCATCCTCCCTGTGTTGACCCTCAGCAGACGGTAATGTCTCCCTGATGGCAGAGGATGCTCTACATTATGTTCAGCTGCAACCTTTCAAAGTTTTTCCAAAGCCAGTAAGACAGTGAGGAGGAAAATAAGAATTCATGTTTGGATTTAAAAGCAAATGGCTGAACAAATGAAACACACAAAGTGTAAAAAATGACTGCTTTTCAACGCTAACAAATTAATACCTTAAAGTCCCAGCCAGAAGCAAGAGAAAAACATTTATCACCATAATTACTGCATGTTATCACATTTATCCCAGCCAAACAGTTGGTTACAACAGTCAGGTTATGCATCTGCATAGCATAAACTACAAATTAACAGAACCGTGACAAAGAAAGAAAAAGCAGGAAAGAAAAACTCTTTTAGTCCTCCAGACTTCTCTCTTGCATGAAAATTCTTATTTATGATACCCCGACTTGTTTTCCATTTTCTCTGCTAGGTTCAACATGCCTCATGACGACAGTAACAAGTGTAAAGAGGATGGAGTTAAGATTCAGCAACACGTGATGGCTCCCACACTTAACTACAACACTAACCCTTGGATGTGGTCCAAGTGTAGCAGGAAGTACATCACAGAGTTCCTCGAGTATGTCATAACTCTTCTTCAGGACTGTTCCAAACATGCATGTGGATTAGATCATGTTGATGATGCTCTTATACTGTTAAGGAGAAATATTCTAAACAATGCAAACAGCCTGAAATTAAGTAGGACATGGAAATTAAAAAGGTCAATTAAAAACTATAGCACATTTTAACAGGTTTGTATTTTTAGAATGATTTTAATTCTAAAGCTCTGGCTAAATATCATTTAAAGTTGCATCGGATACTTCTGCAAACAAGCTAGCAAGCTAACGTTAGCTGTAGCATGAGACTCATTTGGAAGCAAGTCTGCTGCAGCTGTTTGCGCTGGCTCACACTTTATTTCGTTTGTTGTCTCTCTATCTCTTTTGTAAGCCCAGTTTGAACTGAGACGAAACGATTGCAGGGAAAGTTGCAACATAGTAAACTGGTCCGTGTCAGCTCGAGCTCGAGCTGACCGCCGATGTGGCTTGCAGACACTCTGTCGTCCACAGAGGCGAGTCAGAGCGCATGAGCTAATCAGCTCGTGCTGATGTCACCTGTCACTAAGAAGCACACTGTAGACCAGCCAATCAGGACAGAGAGTACAGAGAGCATCACTGATTTTTTATTTTTCTGCGAAACCCTTGTTGCAAAGAAGATATCACGGTAAAAACAAGGCTTATTGGAGACCAATTTAGCAGTGAATAATGTC
>JAQFJB010000012.1:22364784-22377293 GCA_029874875.1 Naso minor | reverse complement strand
CACTTATTATTTTCTATGAACCTAATACATTGGCCAGTAGCGATATATTCCTCTTTAGCATGGCAGTGACATTTCAAAGACATTTAGATACCTACTTAATGCTGGGAAGAGCAAAATTTATAGAAGGAGGTCTGTAATCGTAGTTATCATATAATAACCCCATAGTTGTTACAGTAACTATATTTACCTGTTTATTCCAAATTTTTCAAACCTCTGTAAAAAAGAAATAAAATTAAATTAAAACAGAGCCACTTCCGATGACCAATGTTGAGTCATTCATGAAATAGCAGACCTCTCACTACACCGTAAGGACCCTTTCTTCAAGTGTATGTCTTAATGTCTACATCTGCTTCATCTACATGCATCTGAGAGTGATGCCTTGGTGCTCTTGACTGATCTCTTTATCCATGTGTGTGTGTTTTGTAGTGCTCAGTAACCTGTGGCCAGGGGAAGACGACGCGGCAGGTACTGTGCGTCAACTTCAGTGACCAAGAAGTGAATGCTAGTGAGTGTGACCCAGACGATCGTCCTACCACAGAGCAGGACTGTGCTATGTCTCAATGCCCGTCCCGCTCCAGTGAGTCCCGACCTTTCCCGTCCTCACCAAATGCTGGCTCCAGGAACAACCTGCCGCGAAGCCAATCCCACCAGTGGCGGACTGGACCCTGGGGCGCGGTGAGGCATCCTACACAACGCAACATCACATCAGTGGTCAAACAACCATTTCTGTGCGGCCTGGCATTTGAAATATTGTGCCTCATTTGGCGCAATCAGATCCTCAGCTCAAACACTTACGACACACTCAAAGTAGTTGAGGTGTAGGTCTCTGCAGAGACCCTGCCCTCTGCTTTACTTTTTCGCGAGGCTGTGTTTGAAATGTTTCTGGGAATAAAAATCAGTTATAACATTTGTAGTAACATTAGCGAGCTGTAGGCGTCCTTGTAGTTGGATTTTGCTACCTTTGGAGACCAGGTTTTCAGTCTCTGTGCTGAGCTAAGTTGGCCAGCTTGTGACTGTAGCTTTATATCAACCACACAGACATGAGAGAGGCATAGATCCAAATGAGAGACATATTCCTTTAAGACCCTGTGTCGGCTATGGTTTTAGAACTAATGTAAATTGGAAAGTTCAGAGGAGGGGAAGCGTGAAAAGCTTGAATGCAAGAAAAACAATATTTTTTGATTGATTCACAGCAAATTTAAGCATGTGCTTGAAAACTGTGTAGACACACTCTCAGTTCAGTTTCGGTTTTCCTCTCTGCATTTCTCCTTCTCATTGAACCTTATTTAACTATTTATGTTAATCTAAGTGGCGAATGCGTTGCTGAAGAGCCAGCTTCAGGGCTCTGTTGATTCATGCAGGCTGTTTGTCTTTTACCACGATGCATGGTGGGTCAGAATCTCAATCACAACACAACATAACAACTTCTATGTGATTACTTGACAGCTTCTCAAGATGTTTCTGGCTTTCGGTTGTTTTGCGTAGCGAGACTGCTCCACAGTCACTCCACAGTATGCAAAACACCCCGTGGTTGTTTGTGCAGATTAATTTTAAAAGGGCAACAACCAATGAGGGCAGAGTAATGACTGTCTGACCAATTCTGAAATTGAGTCGCCTCACTCTCTCGCTCAGTGACAAATGTTTGTTTGACTGCCCGCTTCTGTGGTCCAGCCAAAGACTAGGTTGATGACAATCTCTGTCATATAAATAGAATAAATAATTTTAACCTTTAAATAATTGTTGGAAGTGATTTAAGTTGTTTCTGGTGACTCTTCCATCGAATGTCCTAAATGATGTGTATTTTAATACAGCAGCAAATGTTGTCTGTCATCTGACATGAGATATCTCTGTGTATTGTTCTTTGATTTGTTTGTAAGAGCGGGTGCATGCTCTAAACCTCATAGTGCTCGCTGATTCATTGCAGCATGTTCTATATGCATTAAATCTACAATTCTGTGTACACAAAGGGACAGGGATTTACTGAAATACTTTGTGGAATGAGTAGTTTTACTTTTGTGTGTGTTTTTTTATCATCCGTCAAAACAAAATGTAAATAAACAGTACAGCATATCCTCAAGAAATACATTTACATATCTTTACGCCGAGCATTTATGTGTGAGAACCAGCTATTTGACAGTGTGCACTCTTCCCTCTCTGTAACAACAGTGTTCCAGCACATGTGCGGGAGGTTTCCAGCGGCGTGTAGTAGTGTGCCAGGATGAGAACGGGTACCCTGCCAACAGCTGTGAGGATCGCAGCCGGCCCAGTGAGCAACGATCCTGTGAGTCAGGGCCATGTCCTCAGTGGATCTATGGCAGCTGGGGAGAGGTAAGACAGACCCCACTTCACTGCTGTTTACACCACATTACAGCTGACCATGACTCTTAAATGTGCTTTACAGATACTGCTCTGGTAAGAGAGACAACTGTAAACTGTGGGATGCTTGTATGTGTTTGAATAATTACTTTGACTAATGCAGTTGCTTAGTATGGTTGCTTGATAATGCATTAAAAATCAGTTAAGACTCAGGCTCATATTTTGCTTCACACAAGACAAAAGGCCTTTTTTTTTCCTTTACAATCAAACCTTTTCCTCATTCCCATTTGTAAAACACAACCTCTCCTCCGCTGTCTCCAGTGCACCAAGCCATGTGGAGGTGGGATAAAGACGAGACTGGTGGTGTGTCAGCGTCCAAACGGCGAGCGCTTTAATGATCTGAGCTGCGAGATCCATGACAAGCCACCCGATCGCGAGCAGTGCAATACCCAGCCTTGCCCATCTAGCCCCCACTGGAACACAGACCCATGGAGCTCGGTACGCTCATAAAAAATACTCTATACCTTGTTTTTCAACCTCACATTTTTTTCAAATACCTATAGTTTTACTCTCTCACAAACAGTCATAGGGGGCAGGATGACTACGGTGCTTTTGCGCTGGAGAAAGTACACTCCCGCTTCTCTACTTTTGCTTTTAACCTCCTCCACTTCCTGCTCACTCTCTGGGGCCTGCGATTGGTCAACGTTTCCTCAAGACATTCGGAAAGTCAATTTTTTTTGTTGCACTTAAATGGCAAAGATGCGCTCACTTGCAATACGCCAAAAAGTACAACATCGCAAAATACTTCAGTGACAGCTGTGACCATAAGAACACTTTATGTCAGTCCTAGTTACCATAAAACTGTTGTTGAGCCTTGTATTAGTATTTGAAAAATTCAGGATCACTTTGTATCACAATCAAAGTTAGTTTTGTAAAATATTGTTTTTAAAGATAATTTATTAAGATATTTTTTTCCTTTTTATCTTTTGTATATAGAATTAACTTTAAAAGGTGATTTATTTTGTGTCTTAGCTCTTTGTGTTCGCACATTTAGCCAATCGTTGTTCATATGCAAATGCTGATGAATGTTTTTGTATATCAGGAATATACAGTATGATGCCTTGTTCATTTATTATCCAAAGAATGGCCCGTAATCTCCAAAAAAGTGGTGCTACACAATGTAGTTGTTCTTCTATGAACATTAAAAGCACCAACCTACATAGGGCTCTGTACTATACATACATCTTTGTACTATATGCATCTATGAAATGGCTATTGTATTACGAATTCAATTTGTCTCAAGGCACATGTGTTTTTTTGTTTGTTTTTTTTTTTTAGAAAAGTTACTAATCTTATTTAGACACTTCATTTTACAGTATATGTATTTATCTTCTGCTTTGAAACCAACAGTGGTGTTGCCCCAAAATGACATTGACACTGAAGCATGAATATGTTGACTTAAAGTTTCTTAAACGTCCAGTATCAGTAGTAAACACCAGCAAACAGCAGCTGTACTAGCACTGTAAAATAAAGTGTCTCGCCGAGTTTGTGGTAATTAAAACTAATAGCCATTGTATTCCAGTGTGGCAGAGGGTTTTGACCCAGATTTCCTTAGTGTGGCCAAAACAATAGGTTTAAATCTCTCTCCTCCAAAAGTGCTTTGAGACAAGTGTATTTATATTGTGTTAGTTAATGTCTTTTTGTACAGTAAGTGCTTGGAGTTACTTAATATGCTATGCTCAACAATACCTCACTTGGAACAAAACACAACTCAACTAGCCATTAAACTATGATAACCTACACTACAGCGGTGCTTTGGCCAAACAAGGGAGATATAAAATAAAAAATGTCAAAAATTAACCATCATATTTTGGTCAGTTAGGTGTTTATTGTGGCACATTGCTTTTTTGGTGCTGCCTTTGCTGTACTTTGTATTTTATTTGCATGAGCAGTTCGTGGATTGATCAGATTGATCAGCCAAATGCAAAGTGTATCACAGATTTGATGAAATGATGTTGAACTGTCTTTGAATGTACATCAAGCAACTTGTTCAACCTTTAAGAAAATAGGCTGTTACAATGTCGTACTCTGAACACGTGATACCTGTGACCACAGGGGAAGTTAATAGCGTTTTGTATCCAGAGCTCTTACTCTGAGCCAACCTAATGTGTCTACCTCAGTCTCTGTTTTGATTGCCCCCCTGCCGTATCTTTCTCTCCCGTGCACTGGAGGGGTTTTGGCTGGCTACGATTAAGCATGAGTTGTTGAGGCTACCCATTGCAGTCTATGGCCCTAAACACAGATCCAGGGTGTGTGTCATGCCCCACATTGTAATGCTTACCATCCTGCTGTGGAGAGTGAAAACTGATCCAGAATCTGTGGAAAGGGGCGGCTTTTGCCTGCAGCCCACCCAGTTGACTCCTTCTGGTCATAAATGTCTGTACTGACATCACACCTTATTTTAAGGGCCTGTTAACACAGCAGTGAGTACATTTTTTACCACACATCATTTGCTAATGAGAGCTATTGCTCTTAATGACTACCACATGTGAGATTGTATGGTAGCTTAAAATTAAATATAGCTTAAAACAATGGAAGTAGACACAGTGGCAGATCCTATTCTTCCTCTTTAGTATCGTTTTTCAATCTTAGCAGCTTGACTCCTTGTGGTCAGCGTCTTGGTTCAAATAGCAGTAGGGGCCTACAGCTCAAACACCATATCAACAGGCTCTTAAAATAAGTATATTGTATGTCTCTTATTCACAAATGGCAGTATTCTGTAGTCTGTGTTTCAAGAAGATTCTGTACATTTATGTAATTACTTGTATTTATTGTTACTTCATTATAATGTTATGTCAATATTTAATTTTTTATGGATTTGTTGGATTTCTGTTCATTTCCAGAAAAGGTTACGATTAAAGTGAAGTAGAGGTACTATCAAAGGCTTTCTTCATTCTTATTTGAGCAAAAACATTCTGGTAACGCTTTAGGTTAAAGCACGCAACATACAACATACTTCTTTCAATTTACAGTTCATTACAGATGCATGTATGTAGCACGAAACAAGATGTGAAGTTCCAGAGTGAAGTAGGTCACGACATGATGACTTTGAAAGAACTTGAACTTGGATCCAAAACTGAGCAGACTAATGCCAAAAGAACAGAAATATCAATACAAAGCAAAGCTTCCCGCAAAAACAGAAGACGTCCCAAGATTTTACTCTCTTATTACCTTATTTCACAGCAAGGTGCGAAGTACGGGGGGTCGTGAGGGGAGACCCCTTAATTGAAAGGTCAGACCCCCTCGAAATCCTCAACTGCAAAATTCTAGAGGGTCTCAAGAAAGCTTTAGAAAAAGGATTTTTCGCTTGCAGTCGTCAATGTCTTTAAATGGAGAATGTTGTCCAAAATGTATTATTTAATTTAAATTGCGAAACTTTAATTAAAAAATATGTATATATTGCTGTGATGTTTCCTTGGTTACCCGGTTGTTTCTGGTAATGCCGCCTTCAACTGGATGGCGCAGTTGCAAAATTTCGCACACCCTTCCACCTATCTGGGATGCAGTGGATTTTACTCATGGACAAAACATGCCAAAGAGAAAACAAAGATTTTTACTAACCAACTCTGGATTTACTTCTAAAAAGCTTAACCAGAACAAAATGTAGGAGAGGAAGCTGCCGCAGCTAACATTCGTGTTGGTCCATCATGTGACTAGTCTACTGTTTGCAAGAGCACTACTTAGAGGGAGACACCCCCCCGACTGTCACGGGGTATTTCGTGCACTTCTTCACATCTTGTGTACATGTATCTACTTGTGTATACATACATATTGTGCTGGTACACCATACAAAAACTATAATCACTATAAATTGGAAAGAACTACACAGTACATTACGAGCTGAAATCTAAAGTCTCAGCATTTTTGTCGCATGCAGTGAGCAGACCGAGGTTACTGCAAATTAAGAAAAGGAAAAACCACTAGCTTACTGGTTGCTGGCAGCTTACAGGCATAAATCGTTCAAAAAAGTCAGAAACCAAAAGAACGTGATGCAAGTGCCGACCTCCAGCAACAATCATCTGCAGTATAACAATATATCTTGCAATATTGCAGTCCTGCTTATCTATAGCCTAGTTTAGCTCAAGATCAAAACGTTTAGCTCAAGATTACCAACTCTAGCTTTATGGTAATTACAGTGCATATGTGGATAAGGAAGTGTCCTATATTATTTAGTGTTTAACCTTTGACTACAGCTAAAAGACTTTAAAAGGGAGGCCTGGCAAATAGCTTATAAAGCAGTCTTCCCCACCAGTCTATTCAACGGGGTGTTTTTCCTGAATGAAAAGGCACAAATCACTGAGCAATATCCTTGTTATTTTATGTGGTCAGGGCCTCTGCTGACCTCTTTGAGCGTCCATGCTTTTTGCGTCTGTGACAGGAATTCAAAGCGTTTTCCATCAAGGTAAATCTTTGTCTTGTGACAATGCCTCAGTACACCTCCCATTTCATTGACCGTGTTCATCTACTCTTTATGTCATGGTCTACCCCGTGGTCTTTTCTAGGACGCGTGTTCGCCTATGAAGTTGCGAGCGCCCTTTGCCCCTTTCTGTCAGGCCCCTCTACTCTGCTCTAATGTGGGTTGATGACAGTGTACCAATGTGGGGGCCAGTGACAGTGACTCGAATGAGGGAGCCGTCAGCAAAACAATGCAGTGGTGCATTTGTGGGTCAAGGGTCACGTTTGATCTGGGGAGGGGCCCCTTCCCAGTTCGTCCCATCAGCACAGTCTTCTGGGAAATTGCTGTGATCCCAGGGGGAAAAAAAACAAACCCGAGTTTAACAGGATTCCCTAAAACTATGCCGATATTGGGAAGCAGTGTGTTTCGGGTCGGCATTTCATTTCACGTAATATGACACCATCGAATGCTTTGGCTGACTGAATCTATATAGCAAAAGATGTATGTTTTGAATGATGCATATATATCTGCAATTACATGCAATGAGCTGTGTTTAGAAGTTAGTGAAACTGTTAGACAGGGAATGGACACTGTTATGGTAAATGCAGTGGACTGCATTTTACGTAGTGCTTTTCTACCTTAATGGACAAGCCGCTTTACAATTTGCTACTGATCTACGCACACACTTGTTCACTAATGGTGCTCTAACTACCATGCCAGATGCCAATGTGCCTGCTTTGATATATAGATCAAACTGCCACCTACAAATAAAATCTATGCAAATAAAATTGTTTACATATTGTTTTTATTACCTGATGAAGTGAAAAAAAGTTGAGTAGAAGTACGTGTGAGCAATGATGCTTGTATGAGTGAACTCCTCTGGATAATTACAGAACTGTGTGCATGTGGGCATTTATGTTCTGATTTAAAAACATGGTGTTTCATTGCGATCCATTTGCACTGGCTGTCGTGTTCTCAGGTTTTCTGGGTGCATGTCAGCCTGTTACAACAGCGAGGAAGTCCCCATAAAAAAGTATATAAAACTTTTGAGGAATGACCTGTGGTTTAAACAGAACGATCTTAAAGACTGAAGGACTGTAAATGCTTTATGACTTTAACCTTTACTGGAAAGCCCGGGGTCCCCTGTGATGACAATTACACCCCACAGAGCGTCTAAAAACGTTACCATATATTCTGTTTAGCAGAGGACCTAATTTATCTCTTGAGAATTTTTTTTTTTTTTAGCCTTCTTGTACTCATGGGTCCAAAATGTGAATGTGTAAACAGGTCCTATACATATGCATTCCTGTATGGAGTAATGTCAGAGGGACACAGCTGACAGATAGTCACAACACCCTGAGGAGTTAGGGGTTCAATGCATTGCTCAAGGGCACTTCAGTAGAGTCTAGTGAGGCAGATACCAGTCTGCACTTCATATGGTAGTCTGTTAGACTACAGTTGCCCACCCTCTGGCTCCAAAACCAAGTCTTAATAGACTGAAGCTGTCTCACATCTTGTTCCACATGTCAGGCAGTAACTTTAAATATGTGTTGTTTGCTCGTGATGGTATTTAATGTCATAGTCTTCATCCTGGGAAGTGCTATCCCAAGACACGTAGAAACAGTCATTTTTATTCAAATGTACACAAAACAATATCTGCTCAAGAATCACACGAACTTGACATGATTTATTTTCTTTATTTCTTGGCAAAAAATATAACTGAATCATCTTTTTAAATTTTTTTTTAATTGATTGAATAGACAAACCAGTGACATCACAAACTGTGCGTCAGTTCGAACAAGTGTTGCACATTACAGATCCAACTGAGATGTGAGGGCTGCCTGAATTTAAAAAGGGGAATAAGCATTTTATTAGCCCCTCCTTTCATGAGCCCACCTACCCTTCCTCCCCCCTGAATGAGGCGAGAGGTCACGGCATGTTCCTGTCTAGCACAGTCCCTTGCTGGTCAGGACAGCAGCACACGCTGGGCCGCGCACTCGTTCAACTCCGAGCCTGTCGCTTCTCATCCATCCCCGCATGCAACGCCCCCTTTTGATTGTCTTAGCACAGGCCAGCCCTTCTCCACTCCCTCCTGTGTGTGTGTGTGTGTGTCTGCCTGTCAAACTTAGTTAGACTTCCAGTAACTCCATGAACCCGGAGGTAAATGAACTGCTGCCGGGTTGATCAGCCACGCTTTGCTATTGGACTAGCCGCCCACGTGAGACTGTGTCACATAACTCGACAGAAAAAAAAACACCCAAAGTTGTCGACATTTTTCCTGATTAGTAAACACTTCATTTGCTTATAATGACAAATTTGTTGTCGTCTTTTTTTTTTACCCTTGCAGATTCAAATTTAATCCAGACATTCACATAATTACGTGTATTTTGAGTCCATATTAATATTGTTTGCCCTGAATAATGTTTTAAAAAAATCACATCAGAATCTATTCTGTTTAATGGGTACAAATTTCAACACATAGCATACCTTTTGATTTCAATTAAACATCTTCTTTGCTTTGGTATCCTGTAGTGTTCTGCTGACTGTGGAAGAGGGTTCAAGTCCCGCAAAGTGGGCTGCGTGACCGGGTCTGGCCGCCCCATCCCTGACGAAAACTGCCGAGCTCTGTCTCCCAAACCCAGCAAGCAGAGGCGCTGCCGAGGCGGACGATGTCCCAAGTGGAAGACTAGCAACTGGGGAGAGGTAGGACTCTCTGAACCTGCAATAAAACACTCCTCTACGACTCTTTTTCTCACGCTGCCAGACACGTTTTTTCACTCTTTACTTTAATGCATACCAGCTTGCTTGCAAGTATGTGGATATTTGTGAAACATCTGTAGCTAAGCCTGAGCGTATAAATGCACCATGCCAGGACACAAACTGAGGCAGGGTGCTTTAACACATCACATGGTCGCTGCTGGGTTAAAGCAAGGCCTAAGGCAGCTGCTAGCAGAGGTTTTAAGACAGTATATGCAGGGGATAGTATGACGGCAGGAGGGATGTGAACCTCCTCTTTCTGATTGGAACTTAACTGATGCTGAGTCCAGCCGGCGTAAATCTACGCCTCTCACTATTTTCTCTTCCTCTGACCTTCACTTTTCTCCCCTCTGTCCTTTTTATCGTCCTTGTCACTGCTGATCACTTTTTTTTTTTTCCTTTAAGCCCCTTTTCACTTATTTCCCCGGCCTCACCAATGGGAACCACATGTTGGTCTTTCTTTGAATGCCTGGTAAAGAAGCATTCCACTAACATCACACCCACACGGTGTGCACCTGGTCTGCTGAAGAGTCTGTCTGGTGCTTATTCGCTTTCACTTTCCCTCCCCTTACCCTGAATGTCAGTCTCTGTCTCTTTTCTCATGTCCTCTTTCTCAGAATTTACCACATGGGCCAAGAGCCCAAGCACAGAGATCCACATGTGCACACCATTCGTCAGGGAGGATGTTCGTCTGCTCTGCACAGATGTGGAGCAGGACACATGCTTGGAGAAAATGATGCACCACACAAAGGTCTTAGTCAAGCACAGCATGATAACCCAACGTGCAGCAGGCTGCCGTGTGCTTCAACAGCAAAACAAGCCTGGCAGATTAATACACAGTGAAATATAAAGTTGTGTCACATGTGAATGCACATTAAGAACGTCTGTAACGGGCTCGCTCATGAGCTGCTGAACCTCTGGAACCCATCCAGTTTTCTGATGTCAGCTCAGCTTGATCATCTGGAGATGTTTATCGCTTCCTGCTCCCTTAACCTGCAAACATATGAGCAGTTACGACGGTGGTCTCAGTGTCTCTCATAAACACTAACACAGAGACTCAAACGTTGTAGTCTTTTGTCAAAATGTGCCCTGAAAAAAGCCCTCAAAGCTGGGTCAGTGCATATGTTCAGAATCGTCAACATCTGTCTGATACAACAAAAAACCCGAGATAGTTGTGATTAAATATCGACAACAAAAGTCTCAGTACAAAGTCTTTAGCTTCTAATTTAAAATGTGCCCAATGCTCGTATGCAATTGTTTCAGTAATCTCAACAGAATTCACACGAAACAAAAGTGACTCTATGTTTTTTGTAGACAGCAGATAAGACAAACTTTCATTCAAAACATTGCTGCTGTAGCATAGACAGTTTCCAGAAATCACCCCCTTTCTAGGCTCCAACTTTACTTTCTTCACATTTCTGTAGAAAAAACACAAGTATTAATCAATATTCATTTAAACCATCCATTAAATATATAGGCTAGTTGTAGTTATTTAAACATAATATGTTTATTAAAGAGCACTCAACAGTTTGCCAAACCTTCTATATAAGGCATTAATATCATTCAAATAACAGTTTGAAGAATTCTTGGGCTAGTAATGAAAATCAAATTAAAGTCCATCTCTACACATCCATACACATTCATATTCGCCACATTTAGATGGAATGTTGGCATAATACTTACAAAATACATACAAAGAAATACAACAGGTAAAATATGCTGTTTCAGTCAAATATATTCTCTTAAATTACAAAATAAAATACCTCAGCTGGCAAAGCTGAAATAGCTCGAGGGTAATTCGTATCTTGACACCAACGATATTACAGGAATAATGGGTGATTATTTAATGATATGAAGTGACAGACTAAGCTTAAATGGGTTAATAAATGTGGAATAAACGCTCTCAAAGCTCCTACCTGTCCCGTTTTTCAGTGCTCAGCATCGTGTGGCGACGGCGTCCAGCAGCGGGAGGTGTTCTGCCAGGTCGGAGACAGCCGGAGCCCGCTGGAGAGCGACTGTTCCCAGCGCTCCAGACCGGCGTCCAGCCAGAGCTGCCGGGTGGCTGACTGCCCCTCTCAGTACCGGTGGAGAGAAGGAGACTGGCAGGCGGTAAGCTGCGAGAGCTCTGAATGCTTTTAGAGAGACGCGCTGTGAGCTGCGTGCTGGAACAAAAACTTTTACCCCTCTGTCTGTCCCTCCGTCCGTCCGTCTGTCTGTCTGTGGCGGGGCGAGGGGGAATTTGCTCTGTCATGTCTACTGAAGTGTGAGTCGCTGCCTCAGTCGGAGGAGGCCAGAGGGGAGGAGAGGAGCTGCTGAGCAGCCCTGATGAAAATCAGATGATCAGCTTTTTTCATGAAAGCCGCAGCCTCGTTGTAAAATGGAAAAGTACGGCCTTGATGCTGATTGGCTAATTCGCCTTCCAGAGGCGATTGAAAAGTGAGGTAAATGTAAGTAAAGTAGGCTAATCAGACTTGGGAGGTTACTTTGGAAATGTAATGGGTTACAGATTACTAGTTACTGTATTTAAATTGTAATTAGTAATGTAACTATACCACTTTATCAAAGTAATTTTTCAATGAAGATTTTGCAATTGTTAACCATTTTCAAATGTGTAAACTGGGCAGTGTCAGACGTTTGGTGCTGCAAATTCAAATGAGAACGAATTAAACTCATCAGAACAACATCAAATTTTACTAAACACTCTTGACTGGAAGTGGCAAAAGAAGACATTGTGCTCATCAAAAACATGCAAAGCAACAAAATTAATATTGTTCAACATGTAGCCTAAGATTTTTAGAGAAATTATTTATATGTAACCCCCTTTGTAATCACTAACATTTCCATAAGTAACTGTAATTTAATTACACATTTTCTTCTAAGTAACTGTAACCGATTACAGTTGCATTTATTTTGTAATTAAATTATGTAATTCAATTACATGTAACTAGTTACTCCTCAACACTGAGGCTATCGCCCACCT
>JAQFJB010000012.1:22270750-22288371 GCA_029874875.1 Naso minor | reverse complement strand
CAGTGCTCCAAAACAGCTGAAAGCCAAACCGAGACTCACTCTCGCTCTGGAACAAGTTTTATCCGCTTGCTCACCAGGGCTGTTTCCTTTTCTTTGCGCAATGTCCACATTCGTAACTTTCTCTGGTCTGGACGGCGTCCATTAGCTGTGCTCCGTGGTGCTCTCACACTATTGTTACTTAAAAAATGATTTGGCGTCTACATCGCTCTTCACAGTAACTCGTCCAGAGCAGGTCCTGAGTCAGCCAGAACATCAAATTACAGGCAGAGGGCGGTGTGTCTCCATACAGGGTCACCACCACACATAAACAGAGGCCTGGAAGTGATGATTCAGCAGCATTACTGTAGCATATGTCTATATTTCATTTTTTAGTAAAATCCTACTGACTCCACCTTTAACATTTGGTAATTTAGCAGATCATTATGCCGGTGGTTTGGCAATCTAAACGTATCGTTCAAGCTGTAAAGCCTCGTGGGGCAGCTCTGAGCAGTGCAGTGATTTTGTGCCGTGGCCACAGTCAGAAGTGCAGGTCACAGCGAACCTTTTTCATTTTTACATTATCTGTAACCGCTTATCCTTTGCAGGGTTGCAAGGGGGGCTGAAAAGATTCCAGCTGACACTGGGCGAGGGCGGGGTTCACCCCAGACAAGTCGTCAGTTCATCACAGGGCTGACACATCGGCCCAATCCTAAACCGCTTCCTACCCACTACCACTTAACTACCAGGTGTCTCTCCAAATCAAGTTACACTCACAGCTGTGGAGTGTCCCTCTGCTGGAGGGGGAGGGTGTAAATTTCTATAGTCAAACTATGGGACACCCTTTACACCCAGGCATAGCCATCACCATGGCAACGGATGGACATCATACTTGCATGGCTGTTGCCTTTTTTACTGGACACAGAATGCAATGTAGCTGCTGCTAGCAAAAGACAAAAGCTCATCGAAAGTGTCACAGCTTTGCTGTACCAGATAGAAGTCCCTACTGTACAGCAATCACTGTTGTGTATTTCAGTTCATGAGCCTATCACGTACCGTTAAATGTAATTGTAGAAACTTCTTGTAGAGGCAGTTACACACGAACTGCAACAGGCAGGCAGCCTGCCATCTAATTATGATCATATTAATTGTCTGTCACTACTGCAACATATCTGAATTTTTCACAGGTCTGTGATTTTGTTGACAAAGCATGACAGAGGTGCGAGAAAAATAGTTCTACTGAACACAGTAGAAAAATGAAACTTCCATTTGTGTGTTGTTTCCTCCTCCATTTTCCTGTTGCACTTCCTGCCGGGATGGCCGTAAGCCTGCACCGATGCAGGCCAACTGTTTATTGGTTTAATAGTCTGCTTACAATTGGCACTTCTTGGTTTGGGACGGCCTTTGATGTGGCGGATGCTCCACGAGAAAGCGCAAATGGAGGAGGAATGGATAGGGCGAGGGGACAGAGGCCATTTTGGGATTGGACTGTCGAGACAAACAACCATTCACGCTCATACCTTCAGGCAAACTAGAGTCACCAGTTAACCTGCATGTCTTTGGACTGTGGGAGGAAACCGGAGTGCCTGGAGAGAACCCAGGCAGACACAGGGAGAACGTGCAAACTCTAAGCCACTAAGCCACCGTGCTGACCTGCACTACTTCAGACAGGATTTTACACAGGATTCATAATCGTGCTGAGTCCATCCTCGTCTGCACCAGTCAGCACGAGTTTGGGCAGTCGGTGTGGCAAGTTGGCACAGAAGTGGAAGTGTGTGAGGAGAGCGGACTCCTCCAGACATGAGTCAGAGTGCATCAAACATGTTTGATTTTTCAGATCCAGCTCTGGATGCAGACCAGTGTACACCCGTCACTGACCGAACGGCAAATATGTCCGATCAATAACCAATGAGCACAGAGGAGGTGGGATCACGGTGTGATACAGTATGTAACGTTAACAAAAGGTCTGTAGAGTCCGTTCTCCCCATGACTACTCCATGACTTCTTCACCCAGATGTGTTTTGTTTTTTGTTTTTTTTGTGGGTGCAGATGGTGCCGCATAATATGTTTGTTTACTCTTTGGCTTCTTCACATTTTGTCATTTTTCTGGTGGTTGGCAAACAATTTTTAGGTGCATTACCACCACCCTCTGGACTGGAGAGTTCCAGGTGTTTAAATGAGAGTTAAATGAGAGACTGGCACAGATGTTGAATGTGTTATCTCCAGTTCTTTAGTTGTCATTAAAAAAAGGTAGTGTGTTCGTGACAATTTGTAAAATGAACAATGAATAGATTAAATGTGCATCATCATTTCACCATCAACATCTGCTGACAACATCTGCCATCTTACTCTTGTTAAAAGTCATATGTGTGTGTCTGGTCATGCTGCACTGCAACAATCTCTCATTTGTTTAAAACTGTCCCTGCTCAGATTCCGACAGGAACTCACACATTCATGTTTGTTTCATTTCCATTCCCAACATCCAATTTAGTTTATTTTCCCATTTCTATTCTCCATTCATTCAGGCAGCCGCTGAATACTCATATCTGCCTCCTCCGTCACATTTTCTGGCTCATTCTCTCATTTTTCAATTGATGGGCACAATTGCAGTTGCAGCTCAGGATTGATTGTAAGAATTACAACCTTCAGGTCCCATTGAACACACACGCTGTATACAGCTGCCACACACACACACACGCACGCGCACACACACACACACACACTCATACTGTATGTTTCAGCGAGACTGCAGATGGCTCCTATGGAAACCGTAGCCTTAAGGTCTGTACTGCACATACATGTACAGTAGGGAAACAAACATGGAGCACAGGACAGTAAACAGATGTATTATTCACAACTCACTTCCTTTATTTCCAATCTAATCCATAATGCATTTATTATTTAACTCTGTGGGAAGTGTGAACACTGTTTGGAAATGCTTTTTGCTGGGAGATGGACGCAGGTGTGTTTGTGGCGTGTTGGAAGTGTCTGTTGTTGCTTTGGTTTGTTCCTTCCTTCACATTCTGTTGTTTGAATGATATTCAGAAAAGCTCATGTGATACAAAAATGTCCGAGGCAAAAATGCTGATGGATGAGGGAAGCTTGAATTTAGGAAAAATCTGCTGAGGAGGGACTTTTCTCAAGTGTGTGTGGGTGAGTGTGTGCATGTGTCCTGACAGATTCGTGTGGGTGTTTTCTGCTGTCTTGATGTGTGTGTTTGTGTGTGTGCTGTGACCCGTTAGTGTCGGGGTGAGCGGTGCGTGGAGGCACAACATCCTGATGAACACGGCACCAGCTGAGAGACCAGCTGGACTGTACAAACCTGCCTGACCCGACGTGCACCCACACACACACACACACATAAACACACACATTTACCCTGAGGGTTTGTCTCAGATGAAGGAAAAGAACCCGCAGTTTTGTTAGAGAACATTTTTGAACATTTTTGACTTTGTTAAAAGCAGCAAAGAGTTTTTGTCCGGTTCAGTTTCAGCTGTTGAATCTTCATGAGCAACTTATTAGTAGTGATGGTATAGCTATTGAACATTAGCAGTAGTATCAATAGTAGTATCTATGAATAAGTATATAAGTAATAATAGTAAACTTAATTTGTATAGCACTTTTGTTAAGGAGGTTACAAACTGCTTTACAGACATGAAAACAGCACATAACCACACCAGAATGGTAAATATGACAATTAAAAACAACAGAAGCACCGAAAACATAAATTATTAGAATGAGATGATGATGAGAGTTCTACAATTATTAAGAATTTTAAATTTCTAACAATAAAAGAAGAGCCCTTGATTTGCATGATGCAGAAACTGAAATCCTGAAATTTAATTAAAGTGTGATACTCAAATTGTTTAGTAAACCAGAAACCACAATGTGGGCTCTGTTTCTCCACAAAGAGGCTTTTTGCTGGCAAGAGTTCATCACTTTTCAAACTGTCAGAAGTGCAACAAAAAAACACTGTGGGTTCTTAAAAGTAACGATGGTGTTTTTTCACTGTTTTGTTCACAAATGTTGCAAAAGTGCAGAATTGTCCAGTGATCCCACTTTGTCCTCAGGATACTGAAAGACCGAATTGTTGCTTAGTTGCAAAGTGATGTAGCTTAACTCGCTCATGTGGAGACAGAGGAAGTGCTCATGTGTTGTACAGTAGTAGTCACGTTCTTCTATCCGTCGGAACAGGCGTGTTGGTGCTGGTAGTCATAATTTTAGTAACAGTGAAAAGTTGGGTTTCCATCCAAACCCTAACCCTAATTTTGGTAACACTTATTCATAGTTACCATAACCTTGATGAGAAATTTGAAAATGTTTTCTCAGAATCCCCTGCGCTCGTGCCCCTCGTAGCACTCATTTGGAGTGTTGCACTCTCCCTCCAGCCTAACCATAACCACTGAGGGCTGGGCAATAAATTGATTTTTTTAAATTGATTTTTAATTTTCCCTTTTAATTAGGGTGAATATGGTAGGCTGCGGCTCTCTCTCAGCTCTGGGCTCTTATTTTTTATAGTGAAGTTTGGTGACAGTTAGCCTGGCACTTTATTAATCCCAGATTAGGGGAATTAATCTTTGTTTGATCAAACCTTTATTTAAAAAAAAAGGTTTAGTTTGAGTAAAGCTAGGTTTGCACTTTATTCCTAATAGGGAAACTTATGTTTGTTTAAGATAAAAACAACATATTGTAAATAATTTCCTTATCTTTTGCAGTTTAGAAAAATATATAACCACCTATAACCATTTTAAGTGTGTTCAGAATGTGTTATATGTTATATATGTTCATAATGTGCTATAATGCAGTACAGAGACAGGCTTTATAGAAAGTGTTACCCAAATTTTAACTGAATTTTCAGTAATTCTGCTGAAGAAAATGCAAAGTCATGTGCTTTCCATCCACTGCTATTATATGATTGTTGCAGTAGAGTGGCATCAATTTTCAAGCTGGTTGCAACTGCAGAAGAAGACGGCGCCTCGAGATGACGAAATGAAAGCGCGGCAGTCAGCAGTCATACGAAAAACAACAACGAAAGAAAAACTTAATGGAAAGCAGTGACGGAGAAACACTGGACAGTTGGAAAGTATTAACAGCTCACACCATGGCTCTGTGTGTCTGCGGTGTCAAGCATGTGACTGATGTATGTCGTCACTTTATTCGTTGCTGATTCGCTGAAGCTGTTTCCACTGCACTTAGGGCGCACTCACACTTGGTCCAGTTGCACTGTACCGTGCCGAAGCACGAGTGTCCCCCCTCCCTATGCCCCCAATGACCTGCACTCACATCGTTTCAGTCTCACCGGGCCTGAGCACTTGAGCTTCCTGATCTATCTCCTGATCTTTTACCCGCATTTTTTTCATCTTGTCATAAAATTTCTAAATCGTTCTCTGGTATCTGGTATCTATCAAAAAGACAGTCTTGGATTTTTCCACCACTCTTTATTGAGACTTTGTACGCTTGAAGATGAATCCTCACAAACAGTCACAGCGATGTCAGCGCTCCACGCCTGTGCTGGTGCATGTGAGCCCACCTCTTCCAACCGTGCAAGGGCCGACAAAGTGTGCCGTGCTGAGGTACAGAACGGAGTGCTCACACTATTCAAAAACTGGACTTTGGGAATCAAATGCACTTTAGCACGGTACAGATTGCCTAGTGAGAGTGCACTCCTGGTTTGCATTTACACTTTATCGATTGCTAACTTTTCCACCTCCTCCAAGCGTGAAACTTTGTTGCAATATTTGGAGGTTTTTCCAAATTTTGTAGCGTTTCCACTCAGTTTTTATGCAAATTGAAAATCTGCATACAAACAGAAGGGATGAAAAGCTGACATTAGAAAGGACTAACTGTGGAAGTAACAACAGCATAATGTAGTAGTATTGTTGTATACTGCAGTGGAGTTTAACATCTGTATTCTTCTGGGAGGATGCTTCAGTTTAATAAAGAATTATTTCTGTCCCTCAAAATGATCCTCTATCGTGTTGTTTCTCTCGTTCAGCCTTTTTTCCTACAAACTTTCATCAAATTTCTTTCAGAGCAGGTGTGTTTTCTGCCTCTTTCTCGTTTCTCTCTCCCTTTTCTCCTTCTTGCCCTCCCTCTTATATTACATGCCATTTCCCCAGTGTGCCTGTGTGTTGTGTCTCAGTTACAAGCTGAAAGATTTATTACAGCTATTTGTTCCTCTTACCACTCCCTGTCTCTCCATCTGTCTTTCTGTCCATCACTGTGACTCACACAGGCCTGTATAATTATTCATTCATCTGTCTTTGAACTGTGTGTTTCTCTGACTTGCGCAGTATCATTTCTGTCCGCCTCACGATGCCTGACAGTCCTTTCATTCATTCCTCTCCTTCGAACCTTTTCATCTCAGCACTGCCATCTGTCGTGGCAGCACAGTGTAAATAATGTATAAATTCTAAAGGGAGCTTGCTGTGGGTCAGAGAAGGTAATACTTTTGACCCAGATTTGGGGTCAGGGATCACAAACGGTCCTTACATCAGTTTCAGTGAAGGTGAGGATATTTGCATCCACTGCCCGGTGACAGGTGACGGTCCACTGGTTGCCAGACATGATAAAGGTGGTTACCGATATAAATCTGGACTTTCGATAATTCAGAATTTAATATGAGTAAGGTGGCCTAACTCAGGTGCAGTCCACACGTAGCTTGGTTCTGAATTGTTAATCATGTTCAAAAATGAAAGAGCTCCTTTGAAATGAGGGTACCTACAGTTTTAAAAGACTGACACTTTTTACTTGGATAGAGACTGCAGTTAATTTAATGAATCACTGTTGAGGCTTTTCATAATGTCAGAACATAACCAAACATTTAAAGCTCTATTTCTTTTTCATCATGCTGCACTTTTTATGACATTCATGAAAAACACTGGGCTGCACAATTTATCGAAATATCATCAAAATCACACTACAGCCTTCTATAATTTTAAAATCACATGGAGGCACAATATTTGTTAAAACAGAAATGATTTTCTCAAAATACCATTTTAATTTAAGTAGTGTGACGCTGCAGAGTTGTCAGGGCCTACACATCATGTTACACAACAGATCCCTGCAAAAATCCTAATGCTTTTAACATGTTTGTCAGTGACAATGAGAACAATGATGTAAAAATGAGCTTTCCCTCAAAAATCGCAAATGATATCGCAGTTGCCCGATCATTACTAATAATCACAATAACATATTTTTTCAAAATTGTGCAGCACTATGCAGTCAATAAAAGAACAATCCAAAAATCCATCCCAAAGGAAAGCCGAGTATGTTTCATTTGCTATTCATTATTTTACTACTATTTTTTTTTTCTGGAAAATATCGACCTTCATTCTGCATCTTTCCCAAAAGATTTGTGGATGTATTGTTGTTTAAAAAATATTTGTTCAAATTATTGTCTACTCGACCGTTAATTTTACATTAGATATCCTTTATTAATCCACAAGGGAAATTCATTTTGCTCAGATCAATAATGTGCAAACAGACAAAACAACATGAACATCACAGTACAAGGACTCTAAAACAGAAGAATGTTATAAAATTTCTCACTTTGTTAATTAACATGCATTCTTTAGTGACGTGCTGATGCTGCTCAATGATGCACCTCAGTGGATGAACAAATCCAACCAAATGCTGAGGTCCAAAAGATCCACATTGCTGTCTTATAGAAATAAAATATGTCAGAAATTTTATGGTGATGCAGGAGCTGGAATGACGGGAAGAGTCCAAGTTTACAGTGTGCGAAGGCGCACAGGGACGGTTTGTTCATGTCGACTGTAGCTTTCTGTGTTTGCACATTCTTCATTCTGTCATAATGAGATCATTTTGATGCAAACCTGCTTTATCAACCGTCTTCTCTCTGGGAAGAACGATAAAGAAAGAATTATGTAAATCAATGCTACACCTTCACTAATTAAAATACATAATATAACAGGGGTGCAGGTTCTGTCTCAGCCATGTGTCTCATAAAAATTAATCTTTATTCACAGTGAAAGTGAATACATGACCAGCAGCTTTCCAATATGCTCACTGCTACAATATTAAATCCTCATTACACATGTTTACTTGTTTGTGACGGAGACAGTCATGTTCCTCGGTCCCTTTCTTTCCCAGTTTTCTCATCTGTCCACCAGATGCCCTCAGACTTTCCCTCCTTTCCGCATCACCTGACTGACCCACATATTAGCAGTGTTCAAAATTGTTCGCTCATTCACTTACTCACCATTTACTATAGGCTATAGTGTTCAGTATATAGTAAACTATATAGGGAATGACCAAACAAGATTTCTGACACTGAAATTTTTTAAACATCATTGTGTGTATGCGTCGGATATTCGTGCGACACAAGCGTGTACGCCCAGCATCACGTAAACAAACCAAGCACACAGCATTGAAATGTATGGACGTTATGTTGATGTTATGTGGTAGTTTTTTCAGTGTTAAATTCAAAATAAAGTGTTGAAATTTAAATGACGTGGAGGTTTGGTTTTGTCAACTAGGGTCCTGTGTCCTGCTGATCGCAAGCTGTGATTGCCCAAGACCAGTTTAGCTCACAAACTCACAAGCTAGTTTACTCAGGAGCTAATGGCTAATATAGCTATCTGTGGCTTAAGTTGTCAGAAGATGATTCCTGAGTGTTTTGTTGCTTTCAGTAAAGCTTTTGCTTCTTTCCACAGACAGAGTCAAAGGCAAACTTGCCTCAGGCGTCTGATTAATTGGTTAATTTGCTGACCAGTTTCTATTAGCTAACATGCTAACTAACATAAGTAAACCCAAAGATAGTCCATTATTAACACAAGTAGTGTAAGTAATTATTAACAATGTATGCTGTGCCAATGGTGTAAAATGATATAATCACTTCCTGCCTCCTAAGTGGGCGGAGTCATGTCTCTAATGGAGACAGTTAGGAACCACCATCTCTCCACCTCGTCTGGAAGTTTTATGACGTTGTGTGAACGGATTCAAGCAGATGGATTTTTCGTCGCATGATATTTGTTTGATGTAAGTTTGAACTTTTAATTCATGGTTTCACCTATAAGACCATTTTAATTTCTGTTCATGTCTGTCTGTTTATTTATGTTATGAAGCAAGGCGGGAAGCACCAGTTCCCAAATCTCAGGAGAGTGTGTTGCTACAGGTCTGGAACAAAATTAATTTTCTCCTGATTTGTGTGTCTGAAAAATGCCATTTTTGTGTCAGAATGTTCAGAAGATATGTGTCTTGTGAAAGATGGGTCCAGTTTGTATCTTGGTGACAATGAGGTGAAAGAATTGGTCATAATCTGTCGTCACGTTCATTTTTCCAGTGAGAATGAGTGGATTCAAGTCTGCTTCTAGTCTCCTAAAGGGGCGGGGCCGTGGCAAATCCCATGTGACACTGATACAGGAAGGGAACGGTCAGTGAGAGGTCACGCTTTCTGTAAACCGTCTCTGGTAAATCCTGGTGGTTCTGGCTACTTCTTCTCCTTCGGAAACACATGACTGCATCGCATTGTGGTATACGAGAGTGAAATGTAGGGTACATCGTATGTACACTAAAACTTGCTGTGCATTGTGGGTATTTGAAATTAACTGCTGAGAATTCGAATACAACTACAAAATGGTGAACACACTATGTAGTGAACTATTCCCATGATAGGGAACAGTTTCCAACACAGCTAGAGACTCATTTATTCCCATTTTTCCAAAACTACATGCTGTGACTAAAATGCATGGGAATGATCAGTTATGAACAGTTGCTCTACAGCTGAGAGCATCTTGACTCTGTCAGTATGTTAGAGGCAGGATGTTCCTGAGTGACGTGTTAAATGTACCGCACTGTGTGATGATTTACTCCTCACATGATAAATCTGTCTGCTCCTCCTCCGCATCATGCAGTACAGTTACCCTCTAATATGGCAGTGATTCACATTCATACATGAAACCAGGATATTTTTATTCAAATTGGTTCACAGCTAAAAACAATTATAACTAATTAGAATAATAAACTGAATTTCACACCCAGTTATGTAACCCACTGGAAATTAGAACCAAGCAGAAAAATTACATAATTCATTGTAGACATTAAAGAAAAGCAGACATGTAACTGAGTTTGCTCTGAATTTCCAGTGTATTTGAATATATTTACTCAAACTTTCATGACCTCAGGGTGGTGAATGTGAGACATGTGATGAGCTGTGTGGCTAAAAACCTCAGCAAATGTGACTGTATTTCCTTGACACACTGCCAGTGACAGAAGTGTCTTTGTTCTTTATTTGGATCCTTGTTTGGCTTCACAAGTGTTTGCTGATCTTCCTGAGTTCCTCCTGTTGACTGATGGCTCCCACAGAAAACAAGAGGCCAAATGAAGTATAGTTTCTCATTAAAATAGACTCTTTGCTTTTCTGACAGGCGCTTGTTTTGAAAGTATCAGACTGATTTTGCGTTGCACATGCTGGATGACTGCTTGCACAGATGTAGTTCAGTTCATTTGGTCCGAATCAGTGGATGAGTTGCGACTTTGCATTTTCCCTTTGGTTCAGTTTGGTTCCACACGACCAAAATCTATCAACAAAAGCCGTGTGGGGACAGTTTTCGCTGAGAATCAGTCTGGTAACAAGGCCCGTTTTTAGAACTGCAGAGACCAATTTTTGGCCAGACTGATCAACGACTGCTGGAAATGGTTCAGTTCGATGACGCAGAAGTCAAACGCTTGTTCACAGTAGTTCAATCATGGAGGAGGCCTATGACTTTGGTTTACCAGGCTACCAAAAACCCCTCGTTATGGAAAACTATGGAATAATAAATACCAGGACTGTTCTGACCAGTGTAATAGCAACCTTGGGGACATGAGATGTACTTTTTTTGTGATTTCTACGCATAGGAAAGAATAGGAGCCTTTAGTGGGAGTCTTCCTACTGATCGGTTCGGTGTGGACATGAAACTCACACAGCCACGGGTACAACACAACACGTTAAAAAAACACTAAAAAAGCACTTAGACTGACGAAAATAGCCAATATCACAACACAATAAAACATAATCGAGAGTTCAGTTCAAGCAAAATAAATAATGCACCTTAACACCTTATGACTTGACATGTGTGCGCATCACTCACTTACAGAAAAGAGAAAAGTTTGTTTCATTGACTCTGGGAAAGCATGGTGGTTAGCCAACTCTGCCTAACACCTAACGAAACAATAATGCCCACACAGTCGACTGCATTGTGAGAATCCTCAAATATTCAAGAAAAGACAGCAAAGAGCAAATGAATTACAAATATATGAAAAAGCACAGATTAAAACAACCAGTCCTTTAAAAACAGATCATATTTTTTCAGTGTATATCCGACTTTTTCTTCCTCCCTCAAACTCTACGATCCGCTCTGGCCTGTGAACAAATCAAGGATATTTTTGTCTCTACTCTCCCTCTCTTCTCATAGTGCACTTTGCAGGCACACTTGGCACACAGACTCTGTCTTCAGTGTTTTTGAGACACCAGACTTCAGAGAGACTCTGCAGCAGAGCCAGAGCTGATTGGGTTTCTCTAGAGCAGCTAGCCAAACAAACAAGCACAACTGTAATTCAGTTAGCACCCTGCCTCAGTGTGTGCACTGCTTGTCAGCCAGTGATGGTAGGAAGCAGATGGCCTTTCCAAATTTCACTTTGCTCTAAAGCTATTTGCTTCCTTTCAGATGAATCATGAGCTGCTGTCTCTGATGTTTAAACAGACAATAAAAAGTCTGACAGACTGAAGTTCAATACTTATTCGGGTTTGATTCATTTGAAGTCTCAGTGTTTAATGAACGCTCGGCCACAAGAACATTAAATTGAAGTTATCTGTTGTTTCTAAACTTAATCTTTTTAAAACTGACTCAGTCCTGTTTGGGGCTCGACTGATACAAACCTGGAAAAGCAGTGCAGCAACATCAAATCAGATGTTGGCCAAGGAAATGCAGTTACAGCTGTTGTATTAGAGATTAGTGTGATAAAGGCTTCGTGTTCAATAATGCAGTGTGGCCTTGAAGGATGATGTAAAAATTTAAATGTTCCTGCTCGAGGGTTTTAACCACTGTGATTTCACACTGAGCGTCGTAATGCTCAGCACACTGTTGACGCTGATGGTCGGACTTGAATTTTGTAAATTGGTTTGTTTGTGGTCATAGATGTGGGAGCTGAAAAGCTCTGGTGGCCTGAGCTCATAATGGAGGTGCAGCGAGTTTTTATAATGGATGTGTAACCACTAGAAACCAGACGGAATCCTTTTTTTTCCCCTCCTGAAATGGCTAAATGGAGCTTCTGTTATCCTCTGTGATGGTGAGCTGGTAATTGACTGCTCTGGTCTAATGTGGTGAAACACTGGCAGCTCTGAACTGGCAGTTAAGGCACAAGAACGTGCTCCTTTCAAAGCCAAAACTGTTTCTGTGAGCGATTTGAAAGAAATGACCTACTTTTCCTTTTCTTTGTCTTTCTGATTGTGGGCCGCAGCTCTGAACAGGCACCTTCAGCAATGCACCGGAAAAGAGAAATGTTTTCTAACTAGTGGACTTACCTCTGATGCAGTGGGCGGATGTCCAGCAGGAGCACAATCCTCAATTATCCTCGTCTGTCCCTCTCCACCTCTCTGGTTAAATGAGCTGTGCTGTATGCACGGCGGCTCCCTGCTGGTTCAGTATTGTAGTGGAGCTAAAAGGTGTAGTCTGTTGAGGTTTGAGGTCTGGCCTCACACTGATAAGAGGTTCTTCATAAAGGGATTGCAGCAGCTCTGGCAATCGATTGGACGTGGGTTCAGGCCTGCGGTTTGTTCACCACACAACCGAGTAATGAGGCTGAAATGAGACTCATCTTGGACACAAATAAATTGATTACTGAGTGTTGCACTGCTGGCAGTCACCTAAGCAACCCAAAGTAAAGTGGCTGATGATTGTAAAGGTTATGTTCATATGCATGTTTAAGAGCCAGCATTAACCTTTAAGAAAGTACAAATCATAAACAGAACACTTCAAGTTGGGGTAGGCAGTTTATTTTTGGTGTCATCTGGCAAGAATCCCATAATAACCTTGCAGCATTTTGTATTTCAGTAGGTTTGAAAGAACACTAGACTTCTCCTTCGCTCTGTATTCGGACCGTGACGAGGAATTTTCAGTCTCCTCATGCTGCGCTTCTTAGCGACAGGTAATGTCCCCAAGAGCTGATTGACTGTTGAAAAAAGTGATGCGCCATATGTTCTAAAACTGGCCTCTGGCGACACCGTCAGCTGGCTCGAGTCGAGCTGAGATGGTCCAGTTTACACCGCTGCAACTTTCCCTGCAACCGTTTGGTCTTATTGTGAATCTTTGGTGCGAACTGGACTTAAAGAGAGAGTGACAACAAATGAAATAAAACGCGAGCTGGAGAAAAACAGGGAGGGGAGCATGCTGCTTAGCTTCCTCAGGAGTCTCATGCTACAGCTAACCTGAGCTTTCCCAACATTGCCTATGCCAGCTTTAATCAACATTTCATGACAGAAGTTCATCATCAGACAGAAAAAGAGAAGAAATGAGACCATTTGGTGTGAGTATTTTTGGTGAATGACTGCTGGAAACGTCACATGTATGTGATTCTGATAAATAAATGTGCACAGTATGCAGACACCACCTCTGCAAACTCTGAGTAGTCTTTAAACAACTTTTTAGGATTGTTTATGTTATATAGAGGTTGGCTGCAGCTTTAAGCATCATATTAATGCCATAATATATTTACACAAAGAGAGAGAGCTTTGTGAGTCTTTATACACGACATGTTTACAGAGCAGCTTACTGCAGGCTCAAATACATCTTACTTACTATTAGCATGAAAAACATTCTGCCGTCTCCCCACAAGGTGCGAAGTGTTTTTTTTTACATCTGCTGCTTAAGATGCACTTTTCATCAGCCCGTACTGTGTTCTTTGATGAGAAGATCATATTTATATTCTTTGTGCAGTGTGCAGCTCACATGCTGATCTTTACTAGAAGCCAATTATGTAGACTGGGTGACAAGATGAAGACCTTGGGGGGCTACCTTTGTGATCAGAGCCTTGTCTTGCTTCTTGTACAGTCAGTTAGTAGGGTACTTTTTGTGAATTATCTTTCAAATTTTGGAAAACTCTCTGTCCATCACACGGTTGTGTGTTCATATGTGGGGATTTTCTTTTTGAATTTAGGTCCTTTCTTTTAGTCCTCAGAGCCCCTTTGCATCAGAAGCTTACTTTGCATTTGCATTTATTGATCCTTTTCCGTCAAATTGCTTCCCTTGTAGCAACCTAATAATCCCTTTTTTATGGAAACTGGTGCACAAAAGCAGGCTGCCTCTCCTCCATGTGTCTGATGGAGAGAACATCAAAATCTCCCTTTATTAGACCAGACTGTTGTTCCCTCTCTCATCATCGCCCTGCCGGTTCCCATCTCTCCGACCACCTCTCTCCCCTTATGTCTGTTTCCTCATTACCATTTCTTTAACAGCAGTGTGAGTCTGGACCCAGAGGCTCAGAGCTAATAGTTTCCTAGATGACAGGTTGCAAATGTCTTAATGAGCCTGATTTCAAGCGTGAGAGTACAAGCCTGGGTGCCCAAGCTGTGCTGATTGTAAAGATCTTCATGTGCTGACTGGCTGAACCTGTGTGGTGCATCCAGGTTTTCAAATTTGCAGCTTCTTTGCAGCAGCATCCATATGTGAAGCATTGTGGTTAAAGGAGAGGCCCAAAAGTGTCTCTTCCAGCTGCTTCACAAAACAAACAGCTGTTTCTGGATTAGATATCCGTATTCAGCTTTGGGTTTTATTGTGGGTACATGAGAGGACACCACTAAACATTCGACGAGTTTCATGTTTTTTAAAATAAGCGTGTATCGTATTTTTTGACAGATTGTCTGAGTGCACGGTGATGTCAGCAAGGAGCTCCAGTTCTCAGGACTGTGCCGGTTTTTCCATAATAATGCTGCAGAACATCCTATATGATCATAAATATCCTTATTATAAGGGTTAATGTGTAGAAAAATAAACTTTTCGAAAAGGTTTTAGATTGCACGATGTTTAATGGGAGTCACAGTATGTCATTAGGAGAAAACAGTCAGATTTCTAGTTAACAAAGCAGATTTTTTTGCCACTGTTTCTGTAACTGGGTCTCTCAATTGTGTCAGAATGTGACAGCATCAGTTCTTTCAGCAAATGCCTGATAACAACAATACTTGCATTGGAGTAAGAAATGTTTTGTGTCTGGAAATATGACTGATTCCAGTCAAACCTTAGACACAAGAGCACCCATTTCTGAAAATATAAAAGATGTTTTAGCAAGCTGTTGTGTCTTCACACATTCAGTAGAAACAAAAAAATGTTCATTTGGAGCAGTTTTTTCAGTCTTTCCATGAATGCAAGTTCAACATTTTCTCTCCTTTTAGCTCTTTTTTGCTCTCCACCAAGTCCTGATAGCAACTCTGCCTCCTAAATGATCCCCTAGCTAGTTAGCTTGTAGCTAACTTTGTCTGATGTGTGTGTGTACTTTGGCTCAGCTTCATACAGATAGACAGCCTGTACACTGGCCCATTTCCAAAAAAACAGTTGTCTTTCCAGCAATCCTTCATTCTGTTACTTCTTTCTCCTCAGCTGCTTCGTATGCTGTTCTTTTGCCGGCCACATCTCCTCGTCTTCAGGATTTCTGTCCTTTCTGTCTCACAGTCTTGCTGTCTCTGTTCCTCTCTCTGCAATTTAGCCACCAATGGTTTAGAGTTTAATTCTCAGCAGTCTGTGATCCATATCTCCTTCTGCTGTATTTTGCCAGATCTATACAGAAAGGAATGCCACGAAGCAAACACTCACCCCACACACACACACACACACACACACACACACACACACACTCACACTCATATGGCATGTGCTGCTGTCACAGTGAATTTTCGAGGTTTTATTGCATCTCTTTTGCAGAGAAAGTGTGCTATTGTTTTGTTTTTTTTAAGTTGTTAAGCAGACGCGAGTGAGAGATAAACATCAGCAGTGATCCAATGAATGTGGAGCAGAAGAAGGAAGTGAAGTTCAGTGGACGGAAGACTGGCATGGAGAGAGAGGGATGGAGGAAGAATGCTTGTGGGTGCAGCTAAAAGACGTGTGTGTTTTCGAAGTAATATTGCAGCTGTAACCTCCAGTGAGATTACATTACTCATTACATCACACAGAATTGAGCTTTAATTCCATTCTTTTACAGCACTAATTTCCACAGCTTCATACAGGAACAGAGAGAAAATTACACTCCATATTTCTCTCTCCTAACAGCCCACCAGTTAGGGTGATTAGTTTATCCAAACACACGTATGCAACACTGTTGCTTCCTTTCATTTACTTACTCAGTTTCTGTGACTTATTAAGAATTCCCAGTCAGGCTCCCAATAGCAAAGTCTGAGAAATTAGTCTGGACGCCTGCTTAATAATGAGTGAATTGTGCTGCCACTGTTGTTTTGGAGGACAGGCTTTTCCTGTGTGTGTATTTGTGTGTGTGTAGCCCCAGCGGAGCGTATAACATTAATGAGAGGGCCGGAGACAGGCCTTATCACCAGCTTTCCAGTCCTGGCCAGACCTTAATTAGCTCATAAATGCTTCGCACAGACCTCACTGCGATACTGCAGGGCCAGGCAAAGTTACACATATACAGACACACACACACACACACACAGGCAGACATTGAACATATGAATAGTGATACACAGACATGAGGATGCACCTTACTGAAATTATCAGCAGTTTGTAGAGGCTGATAATTACTGTAAATGGCTTAAAAACTAAATATCTGTGTGATTACGAATGTATGACATAACCAGTCATTGAATTCCCTCATCTATGCAGGTTAGAAAACGTTTTGCGGGTATTAAGTACTAGTGTTTTGATGTACATGTGGCTTGTGTGTGTGTGTGTGTTTGTAAAGGGATAATATATAAATGAGCTTCCTGCAGTCGAGCCTATCAGTGACCTCTGCGTCGCATTTTGAGCCCCATTATTTCCTCTCAGACTGCAGATTTTCTTCTTTCTTCAGAAAAACACTGATTTCCAGACCACCCCTGGATGTTCCCACAGTCTGTAACAAAGCCCGCGCTGCAGATAAGATAGCCACTGTCCTTGCTTTGGAAGACTCTTATCTTTATTCTCCCACAGTTGTGTGAACGAAATGTGCAATTTCTTTGTAAAATAAAACTCATCATGTTTTGCTCCTCAATCAGCCCTGTGTTTTTCTCTTCTTTCTCTTTCTGTCTGTGTTTTCTCACGGTTGCAGGGTTCTTTTATAGTTGTACCTCTGTCCCTCACACACACACACACACACACACACAAATGCTTGTGACATCGAGGTGTAAAAGTTGTCAGTGCCATTAACCCCAAGCCCCCATCCAAAGTCAAAAAGAGCCCCACTGTTTGCCTCAGGTCAATGTCAGTTATTGGAGCAAGTTGTTTTTCCCTCCTTGTCTGCCCATCCATTCATCCGCCGTCTGTCCGTCCGTCCGTCCGTCTCTTCATCCTAGCCAGAAGAGCCAAAGCCATGAAACGTGCATGCTGCCAGAAACTCAGAAGTGTCTGTCTGCCTGCTCATCGTAAAACAGCACATAAAGTTGGTTTTTTGGGTTGTTTTTTTTGGGGTTTTTTTTTGGGGGGGGGGGGGGGGGGGGGGGG
>JAQFJB010000012.1:22056075-22066091 GCA_029874875.1 Naso minor | reverse complement strand
AATGCAACGTTACCTCAGATAAAATTATGGTTTGCGCAGTGTTAGAAACATTAGGATAGTGTACATACACAACAAGGAAAAGAAATGCTAAAAATGTGAAGACGTATCAATGTGAAAATGTTATATATTTTATATTTTTTTAAAGTGACTTTTTCAGCACCTTATCACCTACTATCCAGTTAAGGATGACTCCACCGATGGTGTCATTGTTTGCTTGAACTGCATTTTCCTGTTTAAAGTGACTACGGGGAAATTTTAAATATATATGAAACGGTCTCATGATTGCTCTGATGATTATAAATTTCCTGTAACAGCAAACGAGACCCGCAGTGAAAAGACTCCTATTTTTATGTAGTTACTATTAACGCCCATAATCGGGTCTCAATCCCTGCAAACTCAGATGAAATGATTTTTTTCTTAAAATTTCGTGACAATATAATTATATTCTATGTCTCCAGCTCTTAGTTTGTACCTCAGCATGTGGCTGTGTAATGTTAGCCGACAGAAAATAAAAGTAATAGGTCTCAGAGGACATTACTGTCATACAGCTGACTTACAACTAATTTCTCAGTCACATATAAATACATTTCCTCATTGCGATCCATCGTGCGGTCTCTCTTTCACTCGCTTCAAAAACAAAAGCACGTGTTGCCGGTGTTACGCCGAGTTCTGCCTGCCTGGCACATGCCAGTAAAGATCTTTACGACCGTAGGTGCTTGTGTCACTACTGCTTTTGTCCAAAGGGGCCGCTAGAATCAACAAAAACTGTAAGTTCCTTGTAGTCAGTTTAAGATGCCACTAATTTTGATAGTAACTGTAGTTTCACAACTCCAGAAAAGTCCTTATTTTATGTTCTCTTTTAATTAGATGTGTTCAATTAGAAGATCGATACCATTGTAACACCTGTGCGTAAAGTATGATACAGGAGCTAGGAGGCAAGTAGCTAGCTTAGCTGTAAGCAGGGGTAAAAGCTAGCATAGCACTCTCAGTACTCCCAGTACTTTTAAGGGTAGTTTCACACTTGGGGCCCCGGCCCAGATCTGAGCACATTTGACCCAAAATTCCAGTTCATTTGATTAGTGTGAACACAAATGTGCTCCATTATGTTAGCTTGAACAAAACAAGTGGTTGCTTTTTCTTCTTATTTGTGTGTACTGACAGAAACCAACTACGTGCATACTGCCACCTAATGTATTGGACTGTGTACATATGCAAGCGTGCCCGAGCATGGAACAGCATTACTCATGTGAAATCTCGCCAGCAGGGGAGAGGGTCGGGGGAGCGATCATGCTTGGGCACAGTACAAAACAATCATGCCTAATAATAAACACGCTAAATCTGACATAATATCATTTTTATTTTCAGTTATTTCATCCATTCATAAATAATAAAGGACAAGCTTCTGCTGTATTAACTATTTAATTTAAAAAAAAACCATCAGAAATAGTTATTTTACACCATGTAACTTGGTAACTTGCCATTGATGAATAAAACTTTTCATGTTTTGGATCTCACCGTCTTGTAAAGAAATGTCAGTTTCTCTGTACATCAAGATTAAACATCAAACTACGTGCTGCTGTTACTTTCTCCCGCCCTCCACCAACAGATCTCTTTCCTGTGTGCCTCCGAGCACTGCACACCAATCTTTTCCCCATCACTGAAAATTCTACCCAACGGTACCATTTTTTTCCCTCTCTGCACTCAGAGGGATTAATGGAGGTGAAGGTGCACGACTTTTAAATACAAAACTTCAAACAGCTTCAATCTCAGGTCTCACTCTGTGCCTTGGGCCTGTTCTACATGAGCTGTCAATGAGACTGAGGGAGACGTGAGAAAGAGAAAAGGGCTCTCCTCAGTCTGGATTTCCTGTGGGAGGCAGACCTGTGTTCAACCTGTCTTCAGTTCAAGCCTTGCCTGCTCATTTATAGATGCTCTATTTATTCTCAGAGCCGAAAGACAAGAAACAGGAAACAGGCATTATGTGTTTCTGAGGGAGTTCTTAATGGACGTTAATTACTGTTGAATTCCATCATTTAATCAGTCCTTTTTAAGAATGCATTTTAAGCACAGATGAGATGCAAACCTTTAGGCAAAGTTAAAATGACTGTATGACAAAACTGAAGTCACCACCTGGAGGCAGACTCACGTTTATACTGGGATTACTTCATTGTAAGTGATGACTGAGAAAATTTAAAACAAAACAAAGAACAAAAGAAGAAAAAGGAGAATCAGATGATGTGTTAGTGTGCTGACTAACTCTTCTCTTAAAATCTTATAACCAGAGAGCTTCTCTTTTATTGCCAGTAGTCAACAGGACATGTCAATAGTTGACAGGAAAAGTCAACAGGCTATATTGCTTCCATACATCATCCCCCTCTGAAGAAAGACAGAGGTTAATGGCCTTCTTCTTTCCATTCTCTCCCTCTCCTTGTTAGCTGCAAAGCTCAAACTAGCCATCAGTGACTAGCTGTCACTCATCCTTTGCCAATAAAAATACAGCTGAATTTGTGCAGTTGTATTTCAGAGAAATTGTTGAATACAAACAGGTTCAGCATGGCTCGATTTTTTCTTTCTTT
Organism: Naso minor; assembly: GCA_029874875.1. Lineage (NCBI taxonomy): Eukaryota > Metazoa > Chordata > Actinopteri > Acanthuriformes > Acanthuridae > Naso > Naso minor. The sequence goes on along the minus strand of JAQFJB010000012.1, from coordinate 22,063,515 downwards.
ATAGAAGGTTCTCTCTTCTTCTTGCATCTTTATCTTTATTGAACGTTACGCCAGGGATCTAAAGACAACCGAGGTCATCTCTTGTTATCCAGCTAATCACTGGGGAGTTTACTGTTCACTCTAATCAATGATGGTTATTTATTTATTGTAAGCACCCTCTAATAGTGTTCATGAGGGATAGATTTTGTACTAATAAGCACCACTTGAAACGTTTATTTTTCCTCCGTCGTCAGTTTGTGCATGCCTCAGTGCTGATTTTGTTTAAAGGGGAGTCTTTTTCATTTAGGGAAACCAAACATTTTTTTGTTGTTGTTGTTAGATGTATTTACCCATGGTCTTGTCTCTTGAGCTAATATTAGCATGGGTTTGCCTCCTCTCTGTCCTCCACTGTGCAGGCACGTGTTTGCTGCTGTCATTCCTCCGCAACAAAGCCAGAAATACAATTCATCTATTATTCATCACTGCTGTAGACTCTCTAGACACTTTCCAATAAAAGATTTTCTCATTCACCCTTTTAGAAACATTATTGTGAACCCAAGAGCTCCAGAAAGAGAATACATAAACCATTTTACTTATGTCTCATTAAAAAATCCGTCTATATTTAATGTGTGAGTTACATATTAAAGAGAGCTTTACCACATATGTTTTGAAACTAAAGTTTTTGGGTGGCACACGGAGAAGCTCTTTTTACCAGGACACTTTGGATCAATCTCCACAATGTCTCGAGCAAGTACCTTTTAGTATTTACTCACACGGTGCACAGTGTTTAACACCAACCATCTTCTTTGAACACAATATACAACATTTAATCCGACTGTGTTTCTGAGGCCAAGAGCCTAAGAAGTGTAGGTCGTGTTAACGAGGAGTGCAGCTCTTGTTATGAATCTCACTGCTTCCACAGCAGTCCCAACACACATCATGGCCCTGAAAATGTATTTTCAATTCATTTTTCAATTGTGTCATGTAGGAATGCAGTGCTGAACACCTCTTGAACAGAAGAAAATTACAATTTAGTCCCTCAGGAGGCTCAGGAGGGCTGGGGACTGGCTCCAGCATTCAGACAGACTTTACAGTTTTCGAGGAGTAATGGGTTGAAGAGACCAAAGCAGCACCACTGACTCATTCAATACCAGAAGTTTTTTGTTTTTTTTTAGTAGACTGTTACTTCATAATTGGACATGGCCAACCACACATAGGCTATGTGTGGGTCACATGACAGACAGATCACTATTAGAACTGTGTTTAAAATAGTGGGAGAATTTCCTCTTTATCTCTATAATTCCATATTAATGAAGAAACTAGTGTCATTGTTTGAACCGAGACAAAACAGTTGGGAAAGTTGCAGCGAAGTAAACTGGTCCGTCTCAGCTTGAGCTTGAGCCGACTGACGGTGTTGCTTGCAGATACTCTGTTGTCGGCAGCTAGGCGAACAGTGTAAGACACAAACAGCTAATCAGCTCATCCTGGCGTCGCTAGAAAGCACGGCCTAGACCGGCAAATTTGGACAGAGAGCACAGAGAGCGTCACTGATTGGGCAAATAGAACGATCACTAAAACTAAAACTTTAACAAACCAGTAGATTTATTAAAAAAAGATTTTAACAAAAATCCTTATATCTGTAAAGACATTTGGAAAAAAGTGCACTTGGTCAAAATGATCACACATCCCTCAAATTCTGGACAATCTAAGAAGTGTCACAAAACCGGAAACCTTTTGTAGTCACTGACACTTATAGAGGAGCATAACCTTTTATTCACATTTTACTTAAAGCTCTTTGAAACATTTATTCATATCACATCCAACACATCCTGCTGTTGCACAATCTGCAGTTGCCATCTTTTTACACAGCAGTGAGAGACTGTGCGATTGTTGCATCTTCAGTGATAAAGCTGAGGAGAAAACCCCCCTCTCATGTAACTCTGCAGGAAAGGAGAGCATCTTCTCCCATGCAACACAATCACAAAGAGGACAAAAGCAATCTTGTTGACGTAGTTTCTGCCATGAGAGGAACCCCTGCTGCAAAATTGATTGAAAACTTGAGGCTAGATCCATTTTCAAAGATCCCCCTTATATTCGCCTGGAGAAATAGCATTTTAACAATCCCCGACAGTGTTTGTGGGAGTTCTTCCCCACATGCACTGGAACCTCTTGCAGGAACAGAGTAAAAGGAGAATTAACAATGAGAATAAAATGATCCTTGTAGGATTAAACAAACTAAAGACTGTGGAATATCACTCACGGCATCACAGTGGAAAATTTAATTTCATGTTATTTTAGCCAAGATTCAATAAGAACTCTTGCTATAGCCTCTACTGAACTGCATTAAAGTCCTTAAAGCAAAAATACAACACAAACATGAAGCTTGCACATTCATGATGATGTCCATATGTCTTTTTATTAAATTTATTGATAACCTATTTTTTTTCCTGAGCAGCTTCATAATGTTGCACTTTTAATTTTTCCCTTTAGTAATGTGGTTTATGACCAGATAGCCTACCTCCAAAATCATTGACATCCCTATTAACTATAGTCATACTGCTTGTTAGCACTAATTAAGGGCGACTTTGAGAAAAAAAACTGCCTGTCTGTGCTTTTATTTATTTTCCTAAATAATGTTAGTTGTTGTGCACTTAGGGGAATACCAGTAAAACTCATGTTGGTTTATTCATTTCAAGAATGCCTTTTCATTTCTTTTTGCAAATGAACCCTTCAAATGTTTGTATGCTAAAGTGCTAAGCTAAGATGGTGAACATAGTACACATTGTGATGGCATCGTGATGATGGCATTTAGCATCAGTCCAGTAAGAGCAACAGCATTATTTGTCACAGCCAGTACAGATACTTAACGTTTTAGAGACAAAGTCTTTGCCCGAAGGACTTTGGACTCCACATGTGATTAATTGAAGCACTGACAAGATTTTCTTGGATGAGTGACATCTTTAAAACCAAACAGAAAGTCTAGTTTCCCTTGATTTAATCAATAAAATGGAAGTAATTGTGTATGTCATTTATAGCTTGTGCTTACTCATCCTTAAAGTGGCTCCTACTGTAGCAGCATCAAGACATGGACACACATTTATATGATAAAAACTAATACTTTGAATTTGAAAGTTTTTTCTGTTTGAGAAAGTCAAACATGATAAGCAGAAACCTCTGACGCCACAGAAGGACAGAAGATTTTCCTGCTGGTAAGAAGAGGGCAGTACAGTGAGAAATAATTCAGATAAAAATATGAAAGATCTGTTGAAGTAGTTAATTGTGCCTCTTAAAGGTATCAAATGCCTCTATTAAGAATGTGTGATTGTATGATTTGAAGCCCAATGTCAGTGGTACCATACTGAAAAAGCTGTAAAAGGCTGTGAGACTTTCTGAAGAGCTGTGCAGGGAAAATGTGGATTTTCTTAGAAAAGGGGCATTCGAGGTCTAATCTCTGATTGTCTGTACCGTTGTATCTCTATAAAACCTTGGGCTCGGAAAGGAGATATACATCTAAAAAAAGTGCCTTGTTTTGTAAAAAAAAAAAAGAGAACAAGTTTTTTTAAGAGCCTGATGGATGTAAACTACACATCTGCGCTAAAAAGCTTATCTTTGTATTGCATTTATCAAGTTGTGTGACTTTTATGATGTTTTGTTTTTTAACCTGAAATGACAGATGATTTAGGTTGTTTTTTGTTTTCATGATACTGATTTGTTGATCAAGTCCCAAATGAAAGGTAATCTGTTATGCTTCAAATAAGAAGTCCTTTCACTTCATAAGGTGTCACATCCACAAACCATCCAAGAAACAAAAAGTCCTGCTACAATTTTCTTTATTACTCAGTTACTTTTCACATTAATTTTCCTTGTTTAGGCACATTCCCATCAGTCTCTTGTTATTAATACCTGGTGTTAAGCTACCAGTCACTATCTGCAAGTTCAGGGCATTAACTCCAAAACCAGCTTTTTATTTTTGTGGGAAATAGCTCTTTTGGAGGAAAAATGGCACCCCATAAGCTGCCAACATAAGGAGATTTATATTTAAATAAAATAAGGATGTGAAAATTCCTAATAAATTTGCATCATAATACATCACTGTGGATTAGTTTTCCTCTGAGGCTGCTGTAATTACCTGCCAGTATAAGCCACAGCACTGATTCTATTTAGAATTTACTCTAACCCTAACTATAATATTTCTAACCCTAACCTAAGCCTTTTTTTTTTGGACACGCTAACACAAACACACAAACAAAGATGATGACCAGGAGTCACAAGGTCCATTCAGTTGAAATCTCTTGTTTTTTTCAATCATATCACACAATCACTCTCAGCAGTATTATTTTTCTGGGCAAATCACTGTTAATCACTGCTCCTGATCACTGGAATCGATTACAGCAACTCCTCAGAATACACACTTTGATACCTTAGCGCTTGGCCAGTCCAGATAGTGGGTGTGTGCAGTATCTAGCAAACGGTATTTGCCTTTTTCACACGGGTTGCCATTGTAATTCCAAAATGAGGCTCGGTTGGGCGTGCGCAGCAGAGACGTTTTATAGCAAAACCACAACGCCAGAGGCATCACTTCACCTACATGGATGTCATCTTTCTGTCCCAGGGTGTAATTTTCACAAGAGGAGGACGTCCTGTCGGGGTCGGACATTCCACCAATTTCCAGTCAATTCTAAAATCTGTTGCGATTGGACCAAGTGATGCCTCTGGCGTTATTGTGCGGCTGTGAAACGTCTCCGCTGCGCCCGCTTAACCAAGCCTCAGTTTGGAATTACAGTGGCGACCCGTGTGGAAAACGCGAATTATGCTGCTTTCCATTTACCTTGGAAGTCGGAATTCGTAGCAAGGAGTGACGTCCCGCTTGTCCTTCATTAGTGTTATCACTGCGTTCCTGCTGCAGCTCTGTGCTAGTACACAAGCTGCCGTGAGTCAAACTTGGATAGACAGATGGTGAAGTCTAGTGGATGAAATGAATATCTGTTGTCCAAATACACAGCAGTGGGTCACATTTATGACTCTTATGGATGATTCAGATATGAAGGCAATAATAGAGGAAAGTTACATTTTATTGACGTCATTGGCAGAGCTGCTGTATATTATATGTATCAAAAAGTGTACACAAACCAAAACTATTAAAGAAAAGAGATCAAACTGAGCAACAAATTCTATTATAACACTCTTTCACCAGCGAAAAGTATTGGTTATTGAACAATTGGTTGGGGAGTTTGAACCTTTTTCCCCAATAACTTGGGGAGGGTCAAGAAAAAATCTATTTTGGTTGAGGGAGGGTCACTTCCTTTTATTTCATAGCGCTCAAAAATCCTCCAGTGACCCCTCATTGTAAATAATGTTGGATCCCTTACAGACATTTTAAATCGCTGGTCTGTAACCTGCCAAACCCTGCTTGTCACTGTTTGAAATGACCGGGCCATATTTTAGATTTAAAATTTTTAAATGTTGGCTGTCTTGATTAGAATTAGAAATAAATGTGATCTTAAGTTATCTAATGTATTTGTCTGAATCCATAAGCTTTGTTTTCTTTGTTAACGTGTCCTTCCTGTTGTAATAGACTTGACATCGCCATAAATGAGGGTCATCATTCATATTTTATTGAGTGTGGGTCTGAATGCATCGATACATTGAATGTTTCAGCGTAATAACATATAACACATACAACACATAATTTCTTCAAGTAATCTGGGCAAATATTTTCTAAACACAGATCATACTTTAAATTTTTTATTTAGACAGTAGTGAATTATCCATTCGTTGTCTTTCTAACAGAACAATGGACCAAAAAAAAAATTTCTCATTTTGTGCAGGTCACATGTGGCTGGGATTTAGCATGTAGACAAAGGCTAATCCAGTGTAATTACTGTGAGAGCTCGCAGTCAGATGGCGCTCCAGCAGGTGAATAATGCACATCTGATGCAATTAGGGACCTTTAACTTGAGATGGTTTTCACACTGGACAGTTTTTGAGCACCGATTTACTAATAACGTCTTCCTCCACAGTCTCAAGATAAGTCTTTTCACACACAAATGTATCATCTGCCGCGATAATGACAAGAGGGCATTTGGAGATTTCAGAGGGGAGTGTGAGAGAAAAAATCCCTGCGACTGAACAGCGGCCGGTCTATTTGTGGACCTGGAAGGAAAGATGTGGCCCAGTTCCACATTAACCTTCTGTTTTGTAGGTTGCTGCAATCAGCAGCTGTGCAGATGGTGTATTGGCACACTGTCATTTTAAACTTTTTCAGGAGGTGAACAGTATTTTTCTCTTCCATTAGGGCTGCAGATCCACACACTGACCCACATGCATTTCTCTGACTCTCTACCAGCCAATAGTTTATTGAATAAAACATGCTTCACTTCAAGAATTCACAGACTGAGACTCACAAATAATGGTGGTTGATGTTTGACTTATCTGAATTTGTTGTTAATGGCTCTTTTGCATTGTCCTGCTTTACATACCCTTGCTGGATTTGCCTCTTGGCCAGGCCATCATTGTAAATGAGAAATGGTTCTCAAATGGTTTAAATGGTTAAATAACAGGTCAAATTTTAAAAAAAAAACATTCTGAGCATGATTTTATCGGCACTGGGTGCTGGTTTTTATCATATAGTGTTGCAAAGGTTGATTAAAAAAATTAGTCTCATCTTCTGTCTTCAAGTGAATGCAAATAAATGCAGGAAATTGCAAAAAATAAAACACAAATCAAACTGCAAAACATTTAGGTGGCTGACTTGCAAGACGAGTCACACATAAATTATACATGTGCCACAAGCTAAAAATCTGTCTCACCAACACTTCGTTGGCTCTAACGGGACCCTCGCTTTTATTATTAATGCATTCACAAAGAACTGTCTTAAAATACATTTTTGCCCTCAAAGGTTTATAGCTTATATTTGCTCTGAAAAAAGACAGAAATAAGTCCCTGGACAGAGATGGGCCTGCTGAGTGGAGGCAAATAAAATTTGAAGTATTTATTACACAGGCACAAAAGTTGTAAATTTAATTACCCTTATTTGCTCCCAAAAAGGCGACTGCTCTCTTTATTGGAATCAGTTTGAATGAAAACAGTCTCCATATTTACTCTCCCCTCAACAGTGAAATTACAAAATCAAATTTGGAGGACAGTGTCGACTGCACCAAGGTCATCTCGCTCAGATAATCATGAGATTATTCAGCAAAATTTGATCTTATAACAGAATGATGAGAAAATATTTACAAAATTTCCACTAGTGGGTCTAAATGTGGCTTCAGTAGAGTGTTTTTCAGTGACTGCAAGGTCGAGCACCAGTGCAAGCATAAAATATTCTTGCAGCCTCCTCTTATTCTTTCAGCTTATTAAAGCTCGACCTACGGTGGCCGACAGCGGCAAACGCGCCGCAAACGGCAAAACGCTGCAAACACAGAAATGATGCAAAACCAAAAACACACAAACACATAAAAC
>JAQFJB010000012.1:22023399-22034301 GCA_029874875.1 Naso minor | reverse complement strand
ATGTAACTATTCATCCATCCATCTAATTATAATAATAAAAAAGCTTATGAAAAACCATTATAAAGGGCAAGTAAATGAAAACTAAATATTACAGTGCAAGGTTAGTTTTTGTATTTTGTGATGATTTGTTTGTGTTTAGACTTTAATTCGCCAAAGGGCTACAAAGTGTGACGACATGGCCCGATGTTTGTGATTTAATGTGGGCTGGCACACACACCACTGCTCTTGTGTGTTAGCAAGTCATATAGTGACAAGAGTGTCGCAGTGAAAGGGCGATGGCTCAGTAGGGCACTGGAAGAAGGGGCAGGAGCTCAGTGGATAGCATTTTGCATTTAGAAATCATACACTGTGACATTTTTCTTTTTCATAATGTGTTTCGCAAAGACGTCATGACGGCTGTGTTGAGATCAGAGGCCAAAAAGGAGAACTTGAAATATGAGTTAAACAGAGCTTAATAAAAGGCAGAATAATCAAATGTTTGTTAATGCTTAGAGATGCACTCACATTTAATGAGATACAAAATCAAGCATGTATGAATGCATACAAGGCCAGTGGAAAGATAACAACAGATGGGAGAGGACATGAACGGCTAATTTTACACTCCAGCTGACGTGAACTATGATGAACATGTTTGACTTGTAAACATCCTAATACCAACAAAAAAAAATCATTGTTGTCTTGAGCTTTGTGGCGTCAGAGATGCAAACACAAAGGGAGAGGCCCCGTTGTTGGGTTGGTAGTTAGTTCTGTCCCGTTTTGTTTCATCTGTGTCCATTTTGTTAAAGAGTTAGTTTGCTGATTAGCAACCAGCTATACAATAAATGCTGTTTATCTTACATCAGTCTTTCACGCGCCGTGCTCTCCTGTCATCTTCTGTGCCAAAATCTCCAAAAATAACCCTCAAATTACACATTTTGCATCATTTGCGGATGTTCGGGCCTACCTGCTCTGAACTACAACATCTTATCCAGGCAAGCGAGCACCATGTTTGCTTTGTGAGAAATTTCCCTGGTGGACCAAAACCCCCTCGTTATTGAAAACTATGCAAAAATAAAAGGAACGTTCCAACGCAACTGATATCAACCTTGGAGACCTGACAAGTACTGTTTTGTGATTAATACACACAGGGAAGAGCAGGAGCCTTTAGTAAGAGTCTTGCCACAAATCTGTGCAAGGACAACCTGCGACTCTCAGCAGCCTCTGGTACAATACAACACAACACAACGCGGTAAAAAAGCACCAGATAAAAGCACTAAAACTGACGTAAATAGCTAATATAACAATATGTATGTGATCACTTAGCATCTTGTAGAAAAAAACATTATCAGTGCCACTTAACGTCTGTAGGGGAGTGATGCATCGCGAAAGCTCTAGCCGTGCCTTCAGTAACTGTCTCCAGCCGTAGCCACACTATTTCTTCCTGGCCTTGGCTGTACCATGTCTAATATTACTCAATGATACTGTGACGTTATTTCAAGAGAAAAACGCCTCTTTCCACGATGCAGGTTGGGTCAGAATATGCGGTTATTATATAGCTTGTGAAAAAATAATGGTGGCTGCCACTCTTGCTTGTGCTATTACTGCGCTTTCTACACTGAGTGGCCATTACAACATCGGGAGACCTCTCGTGTGATGCATTCTGGTACATGTAGGCACTGCAAGAATGGCTGTGTGAGCAGGACAAACTCAGAAAACTCAGCTTTTTCTGTCAAAGTAGCACATCCACATGAACAGTGGGGGAGTTCTCCTTTAAGCGTTCAGCCAATTTCACATAAGGAGGCAGATTGTAAGGAAGCCTCAGTTCATCGGTGGCAGAAGCACAACCAAGAAGATGGAGGACCAAAAACATAATTAAAGATTTAACCACTTTTTATTCTTTTATCATAGGGACGCTCACGCCAGACCATTGAGTCAATTGTCATTTATTGCACGATCTTAGAGTCTTAATTCCAGCGGCTTAGGATCTCACAGAAACTAATGCAATAAAGCATGGCATTTGAAAAAAAACAAACAAAAAAAACCCATAACACAAACACTAAGAAGACTGTTGTTTGTTGGCTGGGTGTCCCTCTGTGTTATTTTCATGTTCTATTGTGGTACATAGTGCACAAGACCTTAAACAAGCGCTCTGCCATATTTCTATATTTTTACCTCCGTTTTCTGCTGCCAACTTGGCTTGTGAGGTGGCAGTCCTATATGTGCTGCTGGCAGCCACGTTTCTGTTCTACACAAGAGGAGCAGTGAGTTGGTAATGGTTCCCAGTCAGCCTGCTCTCATTTTTACGGCAGGATTCGGCCCATAATTTCATCAGTTTCTTTCACACTACAAAATTTTAAGTTAGAAATAGATACATTTAATATTTAGGATTAAAAATTGAGACTCATCACGTCAGTAACGGAGAATAGGATTACTTTGGAAACAAGCCTCTAATTAGGGACAGGGGCCAGTAATTTAAAAAACGCCCTGTGGGCACTAGAGTTTATCTTGAAGATATATGAGATGCCGTCTTTTGTCTTGCTATTGTCAAATGTCGAATAGGGTTCAGGGTTAAGATCACCCTGAGAATTGCCATTTCTTCAGGACAGTTTTCCTGCAACTTCCACAGTCATATTCTTCTTGTAAATTTGAACTTTTATTATTGACTTTAGGTGTCTTTCAGGGGTCTGTAAAACTGAAAAAAATAAGGAATTCAATAAAAAGACATAAAAAGCCTGACTCATCGATCTATCTTGTATATCTTATACACCCACTTATCGTTCAGGGTTCCAGGAGCCTCACCCAGCATGCACTGTAAAAATGACTGAAAGTGAATCGCCAGTGTGTTCCAGGTTTCACACACATACTGCAGCAAACACACTCACATAGTTTCCCTTCCATTGCACAATACAAGTGACCTACGACAAGAAAGTGATGTCCCTCTTTTCAAGGTGCAACATTGCCACAAGCAAGTACAAGATTCCATTAATAAGCTGCTGAAGACAGAAGGTGTTAAATTAGCTTTGGAGGAGATAACACATTTGGTGTCCTGGTCCGAGGACAATCATTGCCTGTATTTACACTTAAATAACTCTGGGGAGGTTATTATTGAATTAAATTATTGACTAATTATCAGAGAGAACAATTGGAAAGATTTGTTAAAAACATCATGGTCTGTTTATATCAGTTGAATATTTTGTTTAATGTTATTTTCTGTGATCATGGTTCATAATGATAGTGACAGCATCAAGATCAATAAAAGACGTTAAATGTTCTTATCTATACTTGACATGCAAGGAAAAGGAAAATTCTTGTAATAATTTTTAAAAATGTTTATTAAATATATGCAGCACCATCCGTGACATTACGCAAAAGAATAATGGGTCAGTTAGAGGTTATGCTGACTACATCACCTACAAATGAGATGCTTAGTTTATAATACGGAGGGAACATGTTCACTGTTAAACGGACATATCTGTATTATGGTAATGATAAATCTCATCTCTTTCTGCATGGAGTAAGCAAAATTGGACTAAAGTTAACAGATTAAAATAATTATTTAATTCCAAATAAATAAAATGAGCTCTATTTTTGTGAATCTGGGCACAGCGCAGACAAAGACGTAGATCTAAGGTGTGTGCAGGGAGCGCAAGTAGGTGTGGCGATCTCTTTTGGTAATTTGTAAAACAGAACTGCAAGGGCAGCTTGGCGCAGTGGTAAAGTGGGGGGAATAGACAAAAGCTGTGTCACACCCGATTTCAATAATGGCCAATCAGATCAGCTCCTTTCATTTCCTGAAAGACTGCTGTGATGCAGCGTACTGTCAGTTTCGGCTAAAGCAGGAGCAGACAGGTGCCAGCCAAACTTTAACCAGAAGGAAACCGACATGGCCTACTGTCCCGGAGATTCAGGCTTGTAATCACAATGTATTTATTACAACACTGATGAAGAGCAATGTGCTCGTAACATCACTGATGTTGCGGTGTTAACAAATAAATAAATGTTGCCCACTTAAGCCACGAAAACAGCGCTCTGCCGGGCTGGTGGAGGCATAAGCACAAGTTCACCACCCATACTGCACTGCGACGGCGCATCTTTACCGATCCACTCTCTGTTGCGCCACTCCACCCAGCTGGGCGCAGCCTGGTTCATGAAAATAGCAACTTGGTTCAGGCAGGGAAAAAAGCAACTTGCGCTGTACGAAATTACAAATATTTCTGAACCTGCACTTAGATCAGCTTAGCGTCGGCACAAAAACAGAGCAGAATATGTCACCAAACACTCTCATTTTCACACCATCCTCTGATTGTCTTGCCCACATACAGAAAGAATGTTTTTAATTTCTCTACGGAGCAATTCCAGGAAATTTGTTGTCTGGGTACTCCTCAAATTCATTAAAACCAAACTGCAGCATCCAAAGAGACAATTAATCTTCTCTCATAAATTTTCAGTGTTTATAAAAGGATGGAGATTTTATTTTGCAGCTGACCTGCTCCTTTGTGCACGGAGCTGTCTATTGTGAGTGATTCTTCCGCCTCTTGATCTGGAATATGAAGATTATATGCATGATTTGCATGAGGGGTAACGGTGTGTGGGCACCTCTACGCAGTGTAAAGGCAATACTAATGGATCTTGAGATATAACTAACCTGTAGTGATTGCAGTTTTTTCATATTGAGGAGCAGATATCACAGACTTTGGGGATTAAACCACACTAATGAAATGTTTGCCACTGAAATGAAAAAAGTCATATTCTAAATATTTAATTATAATCAATATTTGAAGCTCCTGAAACATTAAATCAGATTGATCTTTCTCATCGAATGTCAAAGTGTTCTTGAATGTGACCATGAGGATCATACCAATGGTATCTGTTCAGTGGCAATTAAATGTGACTCAGGTCCATAAAACTCTTGGGGTGGCTTTAAAAAAAAATCAAACACTTTGCTCTTTCTTCATGTCTATGGGTTTGCTTTTTCCTGACAGTGGCGATACTGGTACAAAGTGAAGCATGTACAGTTTGTTGCTATCTTGTAGCATCTGGTTTTTTACCAAAAAATGGAGCATTACCCTGAATAAAAACACTCAAAAGTCAAATAAAGTCTTTCAAGCCACTTGGCATTCATCACACTGCAATGAAAAAAATTCACATACTGTGTTAATTAATTAACACAATCCCCTTTTCAAGGCAATAGCACAGTCGTGTCACCACCCCCTGTGACAACATCCAACACCTTCAGCTGAACAGCTTCTGCTCTGTTGGAGCCAGAGCGTCTCAAAAACACACGAGCCAGTGGTCCCCTCCTTCTCCACCACAGTACGACTCTCTCCCACCTGGAGAAGAATGTGTCTCATTGCTAAGCTAGCCCAGGCTTGAAAGAGTCCATTTCAGTGTGGCATCCTGTGTCTTTGCATGATGTCTTCAACCTCGAGGGGAAGCTGGTGCTTCAATGAGTTAAATGAGCCACAACACAACAATTCCCCCTTGTGTAATGTCAACAGGACTCTGATTCTCTTGGCCTGACAATCACACTCATTTCTGCAAAAGTCACTAATCTTAACAGAAGTAAAAAAGCTTTTCAAGGCAGAGCCCTCATAAAACTGATCTGACTGTGCTGATCCACTGTCTCTGTGTTCACGGGCATCTGAAGAAATACTATGTGGCAGCCAGGTTCAAGACCTTCACCATCATCCCTGTCCCCCGAAACCACAAGGACAGCAGATTTAGTGACTACAGACCCGTTGCCCTGACCTCATTTGAGTGCTCTGTGCTGTCCCACCTTAAAGCCTTCCCCAGCAACATCTCCAGTCATCAGTCTGTCAAGCTCCTCAAGTTTGCAGACAACACCACCCTCACTGGACTCATCTACGGTGTAAATTTGTCCACCTACAGGTGGGAGATTGATCATCTGGTGACCTGGTGAAACCAAACCAACCAAGAATGGTTGTTGACTTTCAGGAGAGCCCAGCTCCACCTGCCCCCATCAATCTGCGTGACTTCTCAGGTAATACCGTGGAGTCCTCCCACTTCCTGAGCACCATCATCACTCACCACCATAGGAAGGGGCTGAACATTATCTCAGTCCCCAAGAAATCACAGCAGAGGGTGCACTACCTGCACCAGCTGACAAAGTACAACCTGCCTAAAACAATGATGGCGCACCAGCATCACTGAGTCTATCTTCACCGGCACCATCCACAGAAAAGTTCAAAAAGAGTGCAAATTCCTGTGGTCAAAAAAGGTCACGAAAAAATTAACCAATCTGATGAGGTAGTTATCATGTGAGAGAATGACACGACCTGCACAGTTCTACCTCACTCTGTGTAGCTTGAATCGACAGCACACTATTATCAGTAGGTTAGGGTCCTTACATCAACGATTTATAGGGTTTACACTGAAGACAACAGACATTTGACACCTTTTGTCTGTCAAAACTGCAATTCACAACAATATCATGACTTTCTACCTCTTAGGAATACAAGTCATTTACAGGAGTGTGCTGGGGGCTGAAGCTGTGATGGAAACAAAAACAGTAAATCTTTTCCTCCCACCTACATCAGCAAGCTGCCGCAGAACTAATTCTGGGTACATGATGGTGCCTCATGTCAGTCAGTACAACAATTTCATAAAATTGTCTTTTTAAGTGGTTTTACTCTAGAATGTTATTCTTATTGTTTTTTTTAATCGTTGATCTCTTGCATTTTCTTTAGTATTTTTATTACTGTGTTGGGTACAGTGACTATTGCAGGTAAATCACATAATGCTCTGGTGAGGGATGCTATAACAAGCTGCCAACAGATCGGAACTGTTTGATGCAGAAGAGCTCTTGGCTCCATTTTGGCTCCATTGTAACAACAGATCTGGTGCCAGAGTTGGAATGTTCTCCTCCTGACACCTGTGCTTTTTGATGTCAGCTGAGCTGACAATGTTTGAGCCAAGTTTCTCCACATTACAAAAACACTTTCAAGAGCATAAAAATCACGGCCGGGCAACTAAAATTTTGTTTTGGAAAAATCTAAAAAATGTGTTTTATGATAGGACACTTTGGGTTACGGATGGGCAAAGCCTGTCTAAAATGCCAAAATAACAGAGATGAGAGTTAAGATGATATTCCTACGCCAGAACCGTCGCACTTTTGTTTTTCACTGTGATATTTCAAAGCAAATTATGGCCTATTTTGTTTCACATATTACTGCATAATAACTTAATATTTATCATAAACATCTACATAGAGATTGCTGACCTAAAGATCTCTTTCAAATCCAATAATCCAGCAATAAAATCGAATATTTGACAACTTTGATGCCATTCATGTTAGCATCAAGATTGCAGAACGTTGATGACAGATAAAAGTTAAAGACCACTCTTGAAGTAAATCAACATACTTTGTGTGTTTATGTCAAAAGCAGCCTTATGTGCAGAATCAGACGGGTGTTTAGTTGATTAAAGTTTTAATACATACCGAGATGATGGCAGCCAAAGTCTCTATGGCCCCGGTGCTCAGTGTGATATAGGGGAGACTCTTCTCAGCAAAGCCCGCTTCCCGAAGGATCCCATTGGTGTAATACCAAATCTATGAAAAAATAATGATAAATAAAATTCTGTTGGATTTTCATATGTAACAGACAGCACAAAAGACATACACATAAACACAAACCTGTGCAGACTGGAGACATGAAAACATTAATATAAGTTTTTAAAAAAAACTGAAATCCTGTTTGAGGTTCCAGTTCCAGGAAATGATAGGGTTGATTATCTTTACCTTCGCCAGTAGGCTACCAGTCTCTCTGCGGCCAACATATGACTGGATTAACACCAGTATAAACATTTTAAAACATTAATAAAGATTTCATGCATTTGTAAGGAACGTCTGGAAATCAAGCTAGCTGTAGCATGAGACTCCTAAAGCAACCCGCTGCCCCCTCCTTTCCCTGTTTTTGCTTCATAGCTTCAACCAGCCCTTCACCCCGCTTGGGATTTATTTCATTTGTTGTTGCTCTCTCTTTTAAGGTCAGTTTAAACCAAAGATTTACGACAAGACGAAACAGTTGCAGGGAAGTTGCAGTGTGATCTGGTCCGTCTCAGCTCAACTCAAGCCGGCTGACGGTGTCGTCTGCAGACACTATTGAGGCCAGTTTTAGAACATAAGGCACGTCACTTGTTTTAACAGCCAATTGGCTCGTTGTAAGTCACCTGTCAGAGGCGCAGCATAGAGCAGCCAATAGGAACACGTGCTCTCTGCAGTAACCCGTGACTGGCCAAAAAGTGCCCATCACAGTCTTTATTTTCTAAAGCCTGAACACAGAGTCAAGGAGAGGTGAGGATGTCTAGTGTTCTTTCAGACCACCTGAACTACAATATGCTGAAAGCTTATTATGGATTTTTTGCTTGAGGTCACCAAAAATAAAGTGCCTCCTCCATCTTTAACATTCAAAAAAATCAGCCGAGACTCTTGAGTTTGAAAAGGTCAAGTCCAGTTCCTAAAAAGCAACATGATTTTTCTCCATTTGTTCTCCTCGAACATACAGACTGCTCTATTCACTTCAGTGCTCCTTTCTATGGAGAACGATACAAAACAAGTAGGCACTCATAAATCAAGAATTTTCACAGCTGAAGCGCTACAAGGACTCTGCTCGCAGGAATGTTTCTCAGCTGTCAACTTTAGCATCAGCACTCAATTTGATGGCAGCACTATAATATTTACTGGAGTCATTTGACAGGTTTGACGGTGATGAGGTGGTGAAACACAATCAACATAAAGACCTCCAGACAGATCTAAATTACATTTCTGTCCTCTTGAAATGAAAATGTATGTAAACGAAGTCATGTTCGTATCTATGGCAATTCAAGTGAGATTTGTAATTTCTAGTTTTGTTTTATTTACTGAAGAATCAATCAACCCATTAAATATGAAAAACACATCACTTCCTGTGAGGCTTTTCACTACAGTGCATTTTTACTCAGTATGAACATATACAACTTATTATAACACATTATGAACACACTTACAATGCATTATATGTGGTTATGATTATGGTTAGGTTCGGGTTAATCCTGAATTTGCTTTTAACTATGATATAGCACTATAGGCACATTATATCATCCTGAACATGAATATGAGCAAGAGCTTACAGTCAATTTGCATGCATTGCATACATTCTTCTGTATGTTGGTTGAATCACAAGTAGGTTCAATAATTCAGGAATAATAATATTTTTAAATGACTGGATTTGGTTGCATTCTTCTGATCGAGGCTTAATAGACTCTGGAATTTTGTAACTGCACTTTTGTTTCAATAGAACTTGAGTTTACTTGTCAGCTCTTTGTATATTTAAATGCAAAATAGTTTCTGCCTGCCTTTAAAGGTTTCAGTAAATCTTTTCAAAATGTACATTTCGAAAATGCTGGGGTCTTTTATTCTGTATAATGACAGAATTTCCTCAATCTAAAGCCAGTTTTCTCAGTTCATTGTTGTTATTTCCTCATTTTAAGTGTTGGATGGCAGCAATAAGCAGAAACTCCTCATACTGTGGTATTCTGAGCATCTCTCTGCTCTGGAAAACAGAGACAGTAGGCCCTTTAATTGGACAACAGTCATTCCCATCAGCCAAGAGCACTGCAACACAGCAGGCAGAGGATGGTTCAACATCTCTCTCTCCATCGACCAAGTGCACAGGACAGATTGACTCACAGTGACTTCCCTTTGCTCACAGGTTCTCATACTCAATAACGTTGAGCATAAACCCAAAGAGAGACTGACCCACTCTCACTGACAGGTGTATAACCCTGTCATCCAGCCAGGCTCTTCCCATTTGCAATCTGTCCTGTGCACTTGGGAAGAGCCTGGCTGCATTAGAGCTCTCATTTAATGATGAATGTTTTTAATCCTTTTATAACCAAAAAAAAAGCTCAAAATACTTACCAAAGCAGTGTGACATAAACAAATAAAAAAAGTGTTTTTCCTCTTATAAAGAGAGACAACAAATATGGGGTCACACCTGTGTCTGCACAGACCCGAAGGGACACGTTTACAATGTGCTACTACACCTGATGCACTGACGAGCAAAGCTGAGACCGTATTGATTTCTTGTCACCGATAGGACTGTGATAGGACAGCACACCCCAGCGTTTCTGCAGATTACTGACATGCCTGCTAGTATTTAATCGCCCAACCCAACATGCCTGGAGATTATTCACTTCATGAAGTTTAAAGTGCCTTGGCTTTTACTGAGAATTTGCTCTTCGAACCTTCAAGGCAAAGGTGGCAGGAATCATCAGCCATTATTCAGTTAAATGAAAGTCTTGCGAAGCAGTCAGAAGAAATGTTATGTTTGACTTGACAAAAACGGGTAAACCAGGCTATGCATTAAAGCTGCACTTACATATCAATATGTATGTTCACTACTTGCCAAGCACCAAGGGCTGACAGATGTCTAGTCATTCAGCAGCTAAAGGGCCACATACTTCTTCAAGACTGTAAAGACCAACGCTGAGCAAAGGAGGGAGGTGTGAAAATTGGATTTACATTAGTTGACCCACCAAAAATGCTAACATGGCTTCACGCCGTCTGAATGTGTAAATAGACAATGGATTACTTACACATTCACTATAACAACTGGAGAAGGTAACAAGCCAATTCAGTGTTTTGGACTTGTTTTGCAGCTTTAAGTGTAATGTGCTGTTTACTGCAGATAGCACTAACCCCTAAATCAACCAGGGAAATGTCAAAATTAGGTGGGCGTGATGCATAGCCTGGTCACAAGAAAGCAAAACGGCTCCTGAAGTTTCTTGGTACACGAGAAAACATTTAATTTCCAGCCATGGCACTTGTTCAAATCTGTCCACCAAGGCTCAAAATCAATTGACAATGTTGAGGTGTGACTGGAGGTGAAACAAGGCATCTTCAAAAAGTTTGCGGTTGATACA
>JAQFJB010000012.1:21841667-21853311 GCA_029874875.1 Naso minor | reverse complement strand
ATGTGCAGTTAAACTCATTGCATGTTTAGGCAGAAAGTTTGAAGTTAACTTCTGTGCTCTTTCTGTTTTGGGTAATTGCAAATTGCAAGTCAACACAGTCTAAGAAAACGGACAATATCAGCCTTTGTGCAGTCATCTGCTACCTCAATTTCAAAGGTTCACCCGTGAAGGTCTATGAGGACATTTAGGCAACACAAGAGGAGGGGTCCCTTTCTTACAGCACGTTGAAGACGTAGGATGCCATATCCAAAGACGGCAGTGAGACAAAGGGCCGGTGTTCTCCATTTTCTTGGACAGTGCTGTTTTGCAATTTTTAAATAAAAGAAACAGACAAATCACTCAAGTTATTAACTTTAAACTTTCTGATTAAAGGGATAGTTCAGTATTTTTGAAGTGGGGTTGTATGAGGTACATATGCATAGTTGGTCTGATCTGATCTGTTGGTCTGTTCTTCCAGGGTTTTTTGCTTTTTTGTTTCCGTCAAAATGTTTTGAAGATGGGGAGGCGAAAAACCATTGATGAATAGATCAAGGACTGGGGAAGAATGTGGTACATGGGTCCTTCAATGACCAAAAAACTGTCAAAAGGAGGATGAGGGCTAGTAGAAGGGGGGATAAATTGCTGCAACTGAGGTCAGCATTGTACTGTTGCAGACGAGGGTCAGACGGTTTTTAGCTACATGTATAAATCCTCACCTAGAACATCAATATCCGTTCAGTTGTACACAAAAATAAGGATTTGTAGTTTGCTACTGGACAAACATTTATCCGCTGTTTAACAGCTAATTTGCAGAAATGTTGAACTACGGTTGAAAAATGCAGTGCCAAAATAAGCGGCTGTCTGGCGACAAACTAATGCTGTGAAAAAATCCAAAATTTTGTGTGCAGTTGAATGGGCATTGAGTTTTTAGGTAAGCATTTATATATAGGGTTACTATATAGGTACTGGAACAGTACAATGTTGACATCAGGTGCAGTGACTTCTCCCCTCTACTCCTAAAAGTGATACCACTGACCGCTATCTGCGGTCATAAGGTCATAGACTGACTATGCGTAAGAACATCATACAACCCACTTCAAAAATACTGAACTATCCCTCTAACCACTCAAACTGACTGTGCATGTAATGTAAGCTGCATAACTCATCTCCTTCTACCTTAGGGCACAGCTTTATTAATCACCCCTGTGTTTTTTAATCATTAACCTGAATTATTAACTCTGAACTCTTGCTGATAAATGCTAATTGTCAAACAATAGGGTTTGATATCCAAATCCAAAATCTGCCAATGCATGAACACTGAGTCAGAGTAAAGACCTCCCTCCCCACATTGTCTCACCAGATGTTGTGTTTGCATTCCTCTATGGATTAAAGACACATGAAATTTGAGGGCTGAAGCTCAGCTGCTGCTGCTCTTTGTCCCTGCAACAACTCTTTGATTTCTCACCATTCCTCCCAGAGACATCTGAGCTCTGTGGCTCTTTAAGTGTCCATCCTGCAATTTGCTTTGGATTATGCGACTCAGTAGCACCAACACCCAGTTTCCCCATTACCTTACCGGCCCTGTCTAATCCAGAGGATTTGGCTCTACATTTCCGTCAATGCTTAGTGGTCTACAACCCCCTCCAGCTTTATGCCAGCTTGAGCACAGAAATCCTTTCATTCATGTCTGGGAGAGATGAGGATTAACTGTTTTTGCAAATGAATGACCAAAGGCATCCAAATCTGTCTATGCATTTTAGGTATGCTTGTGATGTGCAAAATGCTTCCTGTGTTTGGGATTGTCATTGAAATATCACATGATAATATGCAACATATGCCGCTGCTGAAGCAGTAATGTGTTTTTTTTCATCACGCTGCAGTTTCCAAACCTACGTACAGTAATGAGAACATGTCAGCGATCTACAGGGAGAGCTGTTTGTGTGTCTCATTCTCTGCTATTTTAACACATCCCACAGGGAGCTGAAAGCAGCAGGGGAGATCACTATAGAGATTCCAACTAAAGCCTGTGCAGGGCAGGAGAACGCAGTCCGCTCATTGGAGCATGTGCAGGTGGAGGCCAGCATCGAATACACCAGGAGAGGGGACCTGCACATAACACTCACCTCCCCATCCGGTTAGAGACATGCACAAACGCACACAAACACACACGTTTGAGTAAAATTACCAAATTCTCGACTGATTTGTTCCTTTGCATTCTCCCTCAGGTACCACTACAGTGCTGCTGGCTGAGCGAGAGAGGGACACGTCCGCTAATGGCTTCAGAAACTGGGACTTCATGTCTGTCCACACGTGGGGAGAAGATCCTGCTGGAACATGGACGCTAAAGATCACAGATACTGTAAGTTATGGACATGTTTGGTGACTGAGTTTGAATTTTCCACCCTTCTATGGGCGGTAAAAGCAAAAATCCCACTGTTACACATAAAATACAGCTCAGAACAATTTAAAATACGGCTAAACGTCTCATATGTGGTGACAAAGGCTTCCCCCATGCAGATATTACTGTAACCAGCATGGCTGGTTAGTATAATTGCTGATCCTCCATCAGTTTTTCCTGAGATCCAACCAACATTATTTCTCGTCACAGTCGGGCCGAATGGAGAACGAGGGTCGAATTTTGAACTGGAAGCTGATTCTTCATGGAACATCAGAGAAGCCAGAGCACATGAAGAAACCGAGAGTGTATATTCCCTACAACGCTGTGCAGAATGACCGCCGTGGAGTGGAACATATGGACGACATGATGGAAGTGAGTACAATCAATGCAACAGAGGCTGTGGGCAGAAGCTAAAGCTTAATGATGAAATAACCTAGTTTAGATATAGAGGACAGGACCAATAACTTTAAGGCTGAGACACTTAAGTTACACACGGTAACAAAAAGTAATGCCAAGTGAGTCTTGAGACATGCTAGCATCTGAATATGGCTGTACCATTGACATAAACAAAGATGAAACATGGGTCAATCTAAAAAAAATCAAAGTACATATCAATTAAATTTTTCCCAAAGATGGTCTGTGTCATCTGACATGTGTCTTATTTCACAGTGTACTTGTTAAATTTTAATAAGTTTTTGATACTAATCAACTGGAGTGAAACTAGGGTGACCCGACGAGAATGGTTGAAATTCGGGACAGGGGACAATTCGGGGTGGACGTGGTAACGTGGTCAAGTTGGCAATGAACAGTAAAGCATCTATTGGCAGAAAAAAAAAAAAAGACGACTGTGTTGTATCATTGCAAAACACTGTTTGAATCTCATAGGGCAGCAGTAATCCACTGGTACTTCCCTCCCCACTCCTCTGGGAGCCTGCAGTAGCGTTTTAGTTTTTTGGCCAGACTAGGTACCAGGTTCCGTGATGCTGGCCTTCATGTCAGCGACAGATGGTTTAATATCCTTCCGTAATTTTTAAAAAGTAAACAATGTCATAACGTCGCCTCTCACAGTAGCAGTTATTGCAGCAATCCAAATTTATTGATTTATTAGGCTATATCAATCAATCAAAAATCAATATAATCAAAATTGCTATCCTGAGTGAAACGTTATGATTGACAGCTAAAACTAACCTGCGTCAATGGTTTATACTTTGCAAAAAGCTAATGTTCAGAATGCTATCATGCAAACATTAACAATGCAAACATGTTGATTTTAAGCAGATATGATGGCCACCAGTTTAGCGTGATAGCATGCCAACATTTGCCATTGAGCACAAAACAAAACATACAATATGTGTGCATTAGATGCATCCTCTGTGGGTCAGTTAGCATCATACACCAGTAACATGTCCTCTCCCTGTCTGCCTGGTGACACAGGAGCCCACACAGGCCTTCCAACCTCCAAAGACTGAGACTGCACAAACCTCGCTACCTTCCAATCCAGAGAAGGAGCCCCAAAAGCCCTCAGATTCACTCTACTCCCCCTCCCTGGCCCTGCTGCGTCTCCTTCAGACGGCCTTCAACAGGCAGACCCCGGCCCTGCAGCAGCCCCAGTCTGCAGTCAGGGCCTCCTCCACCTGGAGGAAGCAGCAGCCGGGCCGCAGCCTCTCTGCCCCTGCAACAAGACTCCCCCCTAACACATTGTATCAGGCTCTGGACTTGATCAACAAGTACCGGGGCCCTGAGAACAGTGTCTACAATGATTACACCGATGACTTCTACAGCACCAAACCCTACAGGCACCGAGATGACCGACTGCTGCAGGCCCTGTTTGAGATGATCGATAATGCCCACAAGTAAGGGCCTGGAGAAGAGGAGAGCAGAAAGGAGGAGAGGAGGAGGAAGAGAGGAGGAAAGATATAAGATAAAGGGGAACCATGGTTATGTGTTGGTTGAGGAGCAGAGGAACAAGGCGAAGAGAAGAGAGAAAGCAGAGGATGGGTCATTAGAGGAGATAAGGAGAAGAGAAGAAACACAGAAACTCTTCCACTCAGTTCTATTTTTTCCCCAGAAATGCTGCAAATCTTCTCTCTTTACCTTGTTTGCCAATCACTATTCATATATTAATTCTTTCAGTCAGTCATGAAGAATATTCAGTCTGCACAGGACTCAAAACACAGAGATCGTTTAGATTAAAACCTTTTCAGTGTAGTGAAAGTGAAAGCATTCAAATCATTAGAAAGGAGGGAAGGCCTTGTCTCTCTTCTCTTCACATCCTGCTCAAGCATGCGACCCTCAGAATATAAGTTTTGTATTAGTATCTATATATAATCTACATATTATACAAAGACAATGATTGTAATATGGTTTCAAAAACACTTGACAGCTAAAATATTCACTTTCAAAAATCCCTCTATTTGTATTGTGCCATTTTTCATGTGTCCTGCATAGTTTTTTTCAAGATGTTTCACTATTGTGGGACACTGAGTCACTTATTCACTTGAGGGGACAAACCGATCCTTAAAAAACTGACGCAAAGTCATTAAATTGGAGTCAGCATACATTCAAAATGAAAACTCAAAAAAGAAATTAATCAGAAATTTGAAATGTTTCAATTTTGTTGACGACAGATTTATTCTCAGGGTGTCAACAGGCTCTTCTAAGTATAAAGAGACACGTGAGCGCTAAAGATTACATTCTATGAAAGTATGCAGATAAGAGAATACAGGTGAACCAATACACTATTTAAAAAGAAAAAACATGACCAACCTTTACTCTGGTAAGAGCGAATGACAGATGGAGCAGTGGAAATCTTTCAGATGGAGTAGCGACATATTCAAAGAGAAAACAATTATCTTCTTGTGCAATTTGTTTAATTTTGTATAAGTACAATGCTGCATTAAATAAAAATATTTTTCTAAGGATCCACATAGTTTACGGAAGAAAATATATACAGTATCACACCCTGAAATGGTTTATTTTCTTGTGGCTAGTTCACTCAATAACTGCAAATTCAGCGTAGTTTCCATAACTGCAAATGAACACTGCCAAAATCTTTGCTTCTGTGTATTTCAGTGAATGTGCAAATGGCTAACATGTTGTTTGTTCATCATCTGTGATATGCAAACTACAAACAGTTCCTTGAATCCTGGACATATTATTGCATTAATATTCCTTCTCTGGTATTATTATTATTATTATTATTTGGTATTTATCAATGGAACTTTCACAGAAACTCTGCAGTATAGGGGCTCTGCACTACACCTTTCAAGCACATTCATCTTGAACGCCTTAATATATGCTGTATTACTCTGTGCATACTCATCTCCACACGGTGTAGATTAATTAACAGATGCTGATGTTAGTGTTTATGACATAAATAGTTATGAATCCTCTCTGCAGAGTCTCTATCCTCCAGCGTGGAACTGCCTGCCCCGCTTCTCTGCCAACAAGGTGACAGGAAAATGAAGATGTTCGGGACAATGCTTCCCATGCACCCTGTAATTTATCCATTCTTTAGTGTAGCCCGTGCTGTTTTCTTTATGTTTTTTGTTTTTGACTGATGCTTCAGTCAAACGTTGTTTACACAAACCAATATGTTGCAATTTCTGTATGGATGTACAAAAAAATTATGAGATTTATCGTAATAAACTGCAAAGTAACCTCTTGAGTCTGTTTGAGTTTGTGGCAGCCAGACAGTTATTCAAGGAGTTGACTACAGCTGTGACTAAAGTTACAAGCTGTGATTGATGGTGATAAATGTGTTAGTTTCAGTCATTTGCATTCGAGTTTCAATATGTAAAATGAGATTGTGAAGATTATTTTGCCATGGAACACATGCAGTGGTAGCTGAAGAACTGAGATTCTCTGACCTGAAACTTAAACAGAAACTCTGGGTACTGTTAAACAAGTTGCACTGATAGCCCGTGTCTTTATAAGCTGTATAATCAGCTATGCTAGTAGCACTGTCCTATAAATGCCAAATATACTCATAGTCACTCAAACACGTTGGAGATTACATCACATATAGCTCAGCAACTAGATGATAGTGATCTCTTTACTAAGCTTTTTTCATAAGACTTACAGATGCAATAAGTTTTTTTTAACAGTCTTTCAAAATCCTTTTCTATAACAATGCTTTATAGATTTATGGCTTCATGACAATAGATATCACAACCTCTTCAATGCTGTTTTTTTTCTTTGTTCACTGTTGAGGTGCTACAGCATATTCCAATGAATTTCCTATTGAGTGCCACCACCTTGTGGACAGATAGAATATGACATCCTGCTGACGTGACCGTGGTTTATAGCACAGTATTATGTTCAGGAACCTCCTACTTTCTCTCCTCTGTACAGGACCAGACTGCAGATGTGTTAAGCAAGTTTTTCTGGAAGGACGATAAACTTAAAGAAAACATGAGTGGGTTTTTTGGAGGTTAATACAAAAATTTTGGAGCGACTACCCACTGTGTGATGTTTACTGTCACACTTCCAGCATGAGTAGGAGGAAAGACTGTTAGAATCCACTTCCCTCTTTCACTACAAATACCATCTTACGACGTTATTCTTTTCTTTCTTTGCCCGTCTGTCTCCTTCACTCCTCGGCTCCTCCCATTTGCCCAGATTCCCCACACATCTGGTTGCTTTGGTTGGTCTCCAAAACTGAATACTGCAAAAGCCTGAGGGGGGAAGTAAGGGGAGTGAGACAGAAGATATGTGAAGAAAACAGGGTGGAAAGTTTTATTAAAGAGAGAAGAGAGAAAGAAACGAGAGAAAGAGGGCACGAGGTAAGAAAATAGTCACCGGTCAAAAAAGTAAGTCAAACATCACATTTGCAGGAAGAGACAGAGTGAGCAGAAGAGCAGACTTTTTTTTGTGAAAAACTGGTGGCCAAAAGGTTTGTGTGTTTATCCACCAGCAGGTCACAGTATGGTGCTGCTCCGGTTCTGCAAGGCGTCCACAGGTCAGTACAACCTCTGCCACTGCTCCACCTCCTCTGCTCGTGTCATATCTGGTTATTTTCCCCTCTCTTGGCACTGATTTGGTGACCATTATATGTGCTCGGTTAAAACTCAGTAGCTTTATTGGATAGAGCAAGGCAGGTTACAGTGCAAACACTACAGCTTTGAAAAGTCTTTCTGAGAGGTTTTCTTGGAGCAATGTCATCCTAAAAAATATGTCCAGGAGTGCAAAATAAGTTAAGTGTTTCATTTTTTTAATCCAAGGACCCTAGTGTATCTGTCCTGAACATCTTGGCTGATAAAAAAGCATGAAGATAAACATTAAGGATGCACGACATTATCAGAACGTTATCGGTATTGGCCCATATTGGCTTTAGAATTAAATATCAGATACCAGCCAGCACGTTGATATCCACTGATATAGTAAGTGATAAAATAATAGGCTGCTGTTTCCTTGATTGAAACGCCTGAGTCGTCGCCGTGTTTAACTTGTTCCCTGTGGACAGACATTACGTTTACTTACTTTGTCACCTGTGAAACAGACCAAATTTGCTCTGGTTGTGGACATTGTTCTGATTGTCTCAGGGAGAGCATCATCCAGTTTTAAGTAGGATGTAACTGTCATAAATAAATATGACATTTTTTACATAACGAAAGTTCAAGTATTTTTCTTCTTTTGCGCAAAGAATGAATATTTCATAATTTTAAGCTTTGTATTGTATGCCTGCATTTGCCGGCGGGCCAACACAGTCAGAGTATGCATAAAAATACTGTCAGTAAATTCCACTACAGAAGAGACTTGATGA
Organism: Naso minor; assembly: GCA_029874875.1. Lineage (NCBI taxonomy): Eukaryota > Metazoa > Chordata > Actinopteri > Acanthuriformes > Acanthuridae > Naso > Naso minor. The sequence continues at coordinate 21,845,170 of JAQFJB010000012.1, read as the reverse complement.
TCTCTGCAATTAGGTGTGAGAAAAACATATACATATATATCAGTATCGGTATTGATTATCGACCAAAGGAGCTGTAAAATATCAGCATATTGGATATTGGCAAAAAATCAAATAACGTGCATCCCTAATAAACATCAATTTTAACTCACATGTGCTTCTACTTTGGCAACTGTGTGCTACCAATATGCTTTTCATAAATCTCTAGCTTGATTCAGCCCAGCCTCTTCATATTTACTTTTTGCTCGGCATCACGTGTACAGTTATAGAGGACACAGTTTTATTATGTTGTATATCCCAGCTGTGACTGTCTGTTCATTTGATACATTATCACATGTCTGTTATCTTGTCCTTTTACCAAACTTTATGCACTGTGATTATCTCATTGTATATTAATAATTAACTAGAATACTTTTAACATCTTAAAAATTAAAAAAAATAAACTTAAAATTTAAATTTTAAGTCAAATTACGTAAATTTGAATTAAAACGTGACATTCATGTCTCATGTTTACTTGTACAGACACACTGTAATGCAGCATAAAAATTATTTGGCCTATAAATACCAAGTAAGTCATATCTTAAAGCCTATGGACATTACATGGGTGTGTAGCATATAAGTATCACATATGCTTTGAAGATAACATTATTTGTGCAATCAGTTTTAAAGGGAGACACTTTGTTTAGTGGCACATTCTTTTGATTCCTATGAGCTTGGGTCTGTTTACCTGTCAGGGATTGAAAGAAACATTTGCAAGTGAAATGTGTTCACTGAAAAAGCAGCCTATAGCAAACTTGCTCTGGTTTGATTTAATTGTTTGTACATGTGTGTGTGTTTCCTTCTAACAGGACCAGTCAGAGTGACCAGAATTCAACTGGTCTTGTACTGTTTTCTCCTGTTTCTTATCATATGTAAGTGTGCAGAAGAATTTGTTCTACTCTGTTTATACAAGCCTACTATTCTTAGGCAATGCCCCCCAAAATGCTCTGTCTGCCTCACGAAGGCCAAATATCGTTCCTTCACCCCAAAATTTAAAAAGAAATTGTATTTCCCTTTGCCCTTCTTTATATGGACCAATCGTTAAAATGCCACTTTCAAACAACATGTTTTACTAATGCTGATTGGTTGGTTTGATAAACTTGATAACTGTACACAGCCTGTATATTTATACCACTTGTTATCACATAGTGTGCTGTTATTGGCTGGTAGCTAACAGTGCTAACAAAAACAATGGCTTACAATGGCTCCTCATTACTGGAACGGGGTCAGTGCTGATTTGACGTCACTCCCAGGTCCGAATTCCAACTTCCAACTCAGGCGGTGTGGAGGGTTTTTTTCTTGAATTTTGGTGATAAATTCATTAGACTAACGCTGCTTAGAATTTGCATCCGTTTGTGGTTTTTTGGATTGCTTGGGTAGTTAGCTGACTGTGCGTTTGTGTTAGCTATAAAATTAACTGCAGGTGTGAATATAAAAATTAAGCATTGATTAGGCTACCACAATTTACTTAAGCTCTTGATGAAAAGATAAAACAATCCACGTTATAGCTTTCAGTTACAAATAAAACTTATCATTACAAGAGTCGTTGATGACCAACCAACAATGCCCTGCCATTCAAAGCAGTCTAGAACTGCGCCTGTTCTTGAGCTGGGACACTACATGTGCAGGGAGAAATTTGCTTGTGGCACAGTAAATGTAAAATAGAGCCTTGGGGTTAGAACTCAGTGCTAAATAGATCCTGGATGACTTTCCTGCAGCTTTAAAAGTGTGTGTGTGTACTTCACAAAAAATGTTATTGTCTACAATTTCTCCCATAAGAAAAAAAAAGTGAAGTGTTCAAAATTAAAATAAAACCATATTTTGCCTCCTCAGACTTTCTCCAAGGACGTAAAGGTGCTGTCCATGTGAAGTTACCCCATTCTGTCTTTCATGCCTTGGGAGTGAAAAGGGGAAGAGTAAAGACAGACACGAAGGTTATCAAGACGGGGACACCACAAAATCCTCTGGAGACAACATGGGGTGCTCCTTTAGTGTGGGGTGACAGCCGTAACTCAGCTGCGCGTCGGGCTAAACTCTCAAAAAAGGAAATCCGTGCAGGTCTGCTTGCCGTGGTGGTTGGAAGGTATGCCAAGTTTGTCCGCCGTTTCCTCTCTTCAGCTGAAACCCACTTTCTTCCTGGTCAGACGGTCATCTACTACATTCTCACAGATAATCCCCGCTCCCTTGATCCCCCCATTGAGTTGGGACCTGATCGACAGCTGACAGTGATTCCTGTCGCAGAGCTGCCAGGGTGGGACAGGTTGGCCCTGCGCCGGATGGTCTTGCTTGCTGACGCTATCAAAAAGCCGATCTCTAGCGAGGTTGAGTATCTCTTCTGTGCTGACGTCGATCAGGAGTTTATGGCTCCTGTGGGAGAGGAAATCCTGGGAGACGTGGTGGCCACATTGCACCCAGAGACTTATGGGATGCCACGAAACACGTTTCCTTACGAAGTCGAAGAGGTATCATCAGCCTATGTGCAGGGGGATGAAGGCGACTACTACTACACCTCTGAGTTGTATGGAGGCTTGGTTTCTGAGATGTACCGACTAGCTCGAGTCTGTTCTTTGCTCATTCTGCAGGATCAGGCTAATGGGGTAATTGCAAAAGGCCTTGAGGAGAGCTACCTGAACCGCTACTTTATCGACCACCGGCCAACCCGTGTACTGTCACCAGAGTACAGCTGGTGGGACTCGGTCATGGCTGCTGATGTGCCTGTACAAAGGCTAATTTCCTTGGGAAGGCAATGTGAGGCTGGAAATAAGCAGAATGAAGGGGAGCATGTTAGATGTTAAACAAATGTAAAAGGAGGGTTCTGCTGGCTGAACCCACTGAAGTATGTATTTGGATCTCACTCCAACATGAAGAGCTATTGTTTTTAGCGTAAAATATCCTTTTGAAAAAGGTCCTTGCTTAAATATGAGAAAACAGTGTTATGACAGGACTGGAGATGAAGGGTTAAGATGAGAAGAGAGCACATATTCCACTCATTGTTCAACTCATAACTCAGAGTTTCCGTGTCATTTTCTGTTCTATCGTCCAATAAATGTAGCCTGCAAACCCAGATACCCAAACTGCACAATCTTCTCTCAATTAAAGACCCATTTGTGTGAACAGCGTTTCTGTGTGTCTGCTATCTCTTCCACAGCAGACCAAAAAGAAATTGACCTGTCTCTTTAAACGGAGCCCTGTCCTCTCCATTAATGTCAGCCTCAGAGATACTGCTCCAGCGGCTTTGTGGTCAGTAGCGATAAGAGTCAACAGTGTAAGTGCACACTTTCCCCACAGTGGCCAATCATTAACTGGAAGAGCTGCTGTTTCAAGGTCTTTAAATACCAGGTTGGGGGGAAAATGGATAAAACAGGATGCTGTTACACGTGTATAGAAGCTACTATGTTTCATTTTTAGCAAAAGCTGAAACAATTTTGAATCAGTGAAACTGGTTCGGGGTGTATTGAAGTAACTTT
>JAQFJB010000012.1:21781369-21792327 GCA_029874875.1 Naso minor | reverse complement strand
CTCACAAGATTTGGGAACTAGTGCTTCCCGCTTCACTTCACAACAGACGTAAAAGGACAGTTAAATGGTCTTGTAGGAAAAACCACGAATTAAAAGTTAAAACTTACATGAAACAAATATATTGCGACGCAAAATCCATCTGCTTGTATCCATTCACACAATGTTCTAACACTTTCAGATGAGGCGGAGGGATGGTGGTTCCTAACTGTCTCTATGGGAGATGAGACTCCGCCCACTTAGGGAACGGGAAGTGTGTACAATTTCATATTGTTGGTGCAGCATACAGTGGGGTATCTTGTGTTAGAAGACTATCTTTAGTTACACTAATTAGCAAATGTTAGCTTGCTGACATGCTAAACTAAAATGATAAACATTATTGTAAACTTGAGTTTTGTTAAAGCAAATGTGCCCAAATTTTTGTCCTTCCAGCTTGTTAAATGTGAGGGTTTGCTGGGTCTCTTAGTCTTTTCAGATAGCGAAGATAAAATATTTAGGCTTTGGCTGTTGATTCGGGGAAAAACGAGCAATTTCAAAATGTTACCGTAGGCTCTGGAGTATTCTGATTATGGGAATTGTGTTGCATTTTTCGATATTTTCTACAGTTAATGACCAAATTATAATCCGAAACTAATCCCATATTAAATGTTCATATTCATGTTATTTTTACTGGCACCAGCAGTTAGTTAAAGTTTTATATTAAGGGATGGCATCTAACAAGCTGTTGGGTGTTAAAAAGGTTAAATGGAAGAGGCAGAATTTCCAGAAAAGACCAAAAAACAGCAGATTGTGAGAGTGGGCTGTGTCCTGCTGTTGTTTATTTACCTCTGTATATGAACATGAGAGTCTCCCACAGGCACATACACAGAAGGGGGTCCTTCACCACCAGACGGGCTAGACGTCCTGTCGGATGCCCCTCTGATCGTGGCATGTCATCAATAATCCCTCCGTCCCAGGTGGAGAGCAGCGAATGGGGGCCTCCATCCCGCTCTCTGCAAACACACCGTGACTGAGGACGTTCCCTGTCCAACCAGAGATGGAATCAGCACGAAATCCCTCACAGTTCCACCAAAATGGAGTTTGCAGAGACTTTGCTTCCCCTGGTTAGAAGGGTCTTAGCTTGTAAAGCTCCATTTAGTGAACAAGCTAATATCTTTCCTACCTGGTCTTTGGCCCAAGAAGCAGCTGTCTGAAGTACGGGCTGACAGCACACAGCACAGCAGCGTGCGCCCACCCCAGCTCTTTCCCAGAGTCCCCAGCGTAGAAAGCCACATCGGCGAACTGCACGCCGCGCTCCAACAACCACTGCATGTCCTGGGAGAAGCTGGACTCCTCTACCCGGATAGGAGGAAGACGTGCTAAACAGAGGGGAGGAGGAGGGAGCAGGCAAGGTGAGAAGGTGAGAGAGAGGATGATGGACGATGAGTCGTCTTAATGAACAATTGTTTCTGAAATTCAGCTTGCCAATATTTTTAAATTTAAGCGTTGTAATTCACACTTTTGGTGCTCTGATATTTCCTCAATCTAAAAAGTCTTCTTCAACTAGCAATGTCCCTTTTTTTGGAAAATGAGTTCAGACAACTCTGGAGAGAAATGAGTTGTGCGATGGGTAAGTGGAGAGAGTGATAGTGACAGCAATGGTGGAGTAAGATATTTTAGTCAAGACAGAGAGAGCTGAGGGAGACCAAGGTCATGTCGTCAGGGCACAACATGACCTTGGTCTCCCTCAGCTCTCTCCCTGTTGTCCAAGTTAGAAAAAAATGCTTCCAGATATGTTTGTCTTTATGCTAATCACAGAACTGTGAAGATACAAACCAAGGCTGCTGCACTAGATGCTGATCCACTGAGGTAAAGGAGAAATTATCGAGTCTGTCTGTTCAACAGATATTGTTTCTGACTTTTTTTTTTTAACATCTTTTTAATGTTGACATTTGGTACTGGTGTTGTAAATGATTTTGTTAGTAGAAACACAAAGAACAGCACGTCCAAAAGTTTACTTTAAAGAATTTGAGAAAAAGTAGAAAACCTGGACAGGCAATCATCACACATAACTGATTTCCAGTGAACTGAGTCGTGAATACAAGACAAATCCTACACTGAAAAAGTCAGGATTGGGAAACTTGTCTTGAGCAACAAATTGGCAAACTTTACAGAAAAAGAGAAAAAAAAACAACGGCGCTTTGTGATGCCTGTGCTCAATAATTCAGATTCAATAGAAAGCGTGACGCCACTGAGCAGAAAATTAAAAGGCAAGTAAAGGAGGTGGGAGGTGGGAGATGGCGCTCCACAAATTATTGTTCCATTATATTCCTCATAATGGTTAATACACACTCCACCTCTGTGAACCTCATCTCCTTTTTTATGGCTGCTCAGATTTGGTTGTGAATACTGCTCTGTTCCTGAATCGGTGCACGTCATATTTAATGCAAACTAAGCCATAAGAAGAGTTAAGTAGTGTTGGACAGGCACCAGTAGATCTGCCAGCACTTGCTGCCTTTTTGGCTGAAGTTAAAGCTGCCAGTCACAGCACCAGACTGAGACTCACACAGCAGCAGCAAAGTGGTCAGATCAATATTTAACACCGGTTTAACAGCTTAGTTTGTGTTACATATTTTTTGTCAGCTGTGCATGGGGAAAAAAATACCAAACTGTGAGCGCAAGTGGCAGAAGCTGTAAGGCAAGAGACAGGAGTGTAGTTTTGAATTCATACCACAGGACCGGACTCCCATTTTTAAAATCAGTGATGCCACTGGATCTATTTGTGGTGTTCAGTGACAACACACAGAGCGCTTTCAGTGTGTGGCTGCACCTGGCAGTCAGGACTTGTAACAAATTACAAGAAAGAGGGTCTGAAAAAGTAGAACATTAATGGTGCCTTTAAACGGGGTTGTGTTTACCATGTTCACGAGAAGAGACTATATGAACGCCCCCCTCTAGTCGTATTCACGACGTCGCAATTCGAATTTATCAGAAAGCTCAGAGTACACAAGGTGTGACATGTTTGGTGACGTTTTCAGAAATGGCGGAGCCTGTATTGGGCCTTACAGGACAAAATTAAGTGGAGACAAGTTTTTACTCTAGGTAAAAATGATCACCTTCGTCGTCTCATCACTTGTTCCTCTGTGTGGCGTCTAAACACAAAGTAATAATGTAAGATTTCCACATAGAAAGCCCAGAACAAAACAAGTGATCTTTTGGCGTCCATATTACCATTTCCTAGCAACGCTGTTCTTATGCGGTAACCACTTGAACCCCAAGCCGTTCCTGTACACAAATTCACGACGTGACTTCACAAGTTCCATTTGAAGGCAGCATAAGACAAAAGAAAAAGAAATGCAACTACCAAGCACTGCAGCGCGGCTTGATTCTGTTGAGCTTTTCAACAATAATCCAACTTAACGTGTCTCTGCTGCTCGCTTTGTATGAATGTTTGTGCTTAACCATCACCACAGTCATTTATCTCCCCTCATAATTAGCGTATTATGTTTAAAGAATGCAGTTGGCTTAAAGGCAGTTTGATTAAGTCTGCAACACATCTACAGTCTGCTACAAACTAAAAACTCTGGACAAGAGTTCAGTGTGGCATCTTGTTTTGAAGCCTGATTAGAATTTAATCTGAAATGCTGAAATTCCAATAAGAAGATTAAAACTGAATTAGATCTTAAACAATTAGTCCATAATTATTTGGCATCTTTTTGATGATCAAATAATTGTTTGAGTACTTTTTAGGCAAAAATGCCAGACATTCTCTGGTGCCAGCTTCTCAACGAGAAACAATTTGTGAGAATTTTGAACATCTTTGGAGTTTAAACTGTAAACAAAATGAAAACATCACTTTGGGTTCTGACAAGTTGTGATGAGAAGAGGCATAAATGCAGCCTTAAACTAAATCCTCCAAAATTAAGATAGAAATATTCAATTATGAGCACAAAAAAGAACAACGGAAGAAAATGAACTGCATCAGGGATTTTACTGGCTGGACAAATGCGTTTATAGTGTTTAAGTGCCTTAATACCTACACTGATTAACGAAATTTGGTTAAAGCTGCTGGTTAATGAGTAATCCTCTCCCATCCCACACCAGAAACCACTGAGCTGCCTCACAACAAGGCACAAAACACTCAGTTGTTGCTGCGTCTGGTGCTGAAAAGAACTCGGTCTGAAATTGATTCAAACGTCACTGAGTAAAAGTAGTCTACCTAGCTCTTTGTCCCGCTTCTTATTTCCAGGGTGGAACAGTGAATATTGATCTGGATAAAACCTTTGTGCTCAGCTCTTTTTATGGCTATGTAAGCTGTAAGAAGAAACAACCCAGTCCATCTGACTGAAGGTTCTCTACACACCATAAAAACAGCAATCTGAAGCAACAATTATCACTTCATACATGAAAATAAAACCACTAAATTAAACGATGACTGCCACAAATGAAAGATAAAACTATTTTAAATTAGCTGGCAAAGGCTGGACAATACCTATAGAGAGTGTGCAGACACAACAACATAAAAGCATTGTTAGTCTTCAGATAACATAGTGTTGGTCTGACCTGGTTGTTCCAAGTGAGGAGGACGAAGCTCGTTCACTTTATTTCCTCTCCTCTTCTCCGGCCTTTCTTTGGCTTTGTGTTTCAGACACTGAATCATGAAGTACTCCAGCTGAACAACACAGAAATACATGTTACATCAAACAGCAAGGTACAAACATATGATGTTATATCGTCAGTTCTCTGCTTTGGAAACAACCTCCTGAGAAGACTGACATCTCCCTGTCCTTGTCTCCTCTACTAAACACTGCACCTGTCAGAGTGCACTGAGTTTAATATACAGTAAGAGACAGGACTCGAACATAAGAACACAAATGTGTAATTTTATCAGAGGACGCTGGATTAAAAAAAACTCACTAATCACATCCTGATCATAGAGACCAATGTCCAATACATGATGTTTCCTAATTCCAACTGTAGTCCTAACATTCTTATTTTGACTATTTAATCCTTGAGTGATGTGACGGCTCACCACACTGCCGAAGTAGCGGCCCACAAAGACGTGATTGAGGGAGGGCAACTCAAGGTAGGTGGCCCCCAGGTCCCGGGACAGCTGCAGACCTTCACTGTGAGGCACACAGCTGCTCCAGTCAGACGCACACAGCGGGCACGTACACGGAGGCCCTTCATCTGAACACAGAGAGGAGCTTTAGGTCCAAGACGAAGGTAAAGGTACTGATAGGCCAGATACGAGTCGCTGATACAGTATTTTATTATGGTCAATAGGATGTATTTAGTATACTGAACAGTGTTAGAAAGGCTCATCTCATCATTCAATAAACTGCACAGGGCCATCATCATGATGTACTGTCAGCAGAGAGGGATAACATGCTGCTCACATCTGTTCAGAAACAACAAGAAATTAACCGCAATATGTGCCGACATATTGCGGTTAATTTGTTGTTTTAGTTGAATTTTGATCTTTAGTGTTAATGAACATACCAGAACTGGATCAAAACACATTTTGAAGGCAGAAGCCGGACAAAAAAAGTGTTTATTATCACTAAGTTTAAAAGAATTGTTTCACTTTAAAGAGACTTTTTTCAGGCTTTGTAAAGTTAACGCCAAAGAACTGATCAGTGTTAGACCACAGCTTATTCAGGTGGTTGTGATGCGCAAAGAGTTACTTCCACAATGGACCAGAGCCGAGCCACAATGTTTGACGCTCCCTAAGGGGAGAAAATATGCTAATACTGATGGTAAAACAGCAGCAAAAAGTAGTAAAATATCACACATCTCAACATATGGAACATCACTGACAAAGACTCTTTATAATGCAATATATGACACTCAAAAGCTCTTTTGTAAGCGTGTTTCAGAGTTTGTTAAAAGTTTCTTATAGACCAGACAAAAAGCAAAATAAAAGTTGCCTTATGTGATGAACAGAGCAGAGAACAAAGCAAAAAGTGTTTTGCACTTCCAGGCCGCCCTTTTTACATCCTCACTGTCCATCACATAAAATTATCTTGCAACAAGAGAAAAGAGAGATCATCTCCTATCATAAAATCTGCAATGGCACGTGAACCCAGATGAGCCGCTCGGTGGCATGTGAGCATGGGGACCGAAGAGACAGAATGAGACAGAAAATTTGGAGGGATTAGCTTGAAGGAGGAGAAAAAACTGCACAAAGAGGAAAGAGGAGCCAGAATGAGCCGGACATACAGCTAAGTGCTGAGGCACTTGATAAATCATACCGCTAATCACCTACAGGCATGATGGAGCAAGATAGAGTCTGTGTGTGTGTGTGTGAGAGAGAGAGTGAAAAGAAGAGTTTGTGGCGTGTGTGAGCGTCTGTCAGGCGGTGACTTGGCATATCAGTGGTTTGTTTGTGTGCGTGAGCGAGCGTGCGTGCCCTTGGAAAAAAAAAATCTGTTTTTACTCCCGCATTAATGGCTGCGTTAATGCACGTACGGCAGCACTCTCTGTCACAGTCGTGCCTTAGGTGGTCTAAAGTCGAGCAGCAGGAAGCGCTCCAAGCTCAGCCATCATTGTCTGCAGTCATGAGGGGATAGCATGAAAATGCTCACAGCAGCCACAAACAACAACACAAACAAAGGTATCCACTCCCTCTCCTCTCCTCTCCTCTCCTCTCCTCCCTCTCTTTCTCTTTCTCTCCTTCTCTGTGGCAAAGACTTGACTCACGCTCTGATCACTCTGCAGCGGAGCTCTGACAGGATCTCAAAGTATGTCGAGTAGACAAGCTAAAAATACAACCTGGTGCAGTTGATGAGTTTGTTTACAAAATCTGGATTCGACAAGGGGTCAGCGTGTGTGCGCGAACACATGCAGACCCACTGAGGTGTCTGTACATGTATGTTAATTCCCAAAGTGTTACGCCACCTCCAGTGAGGCTGCATTCAAGCACACTAGCCCCACTTAAGGGGGCAAATTACAGTTGTGGTGCACTTTTGACCCACGGCAGAGCGCGCTTAAGCGTCGTGCTAGCTGCTGTCTGCTTGCAAGGCTTATAATGGCTTAAAACAAATATCAACTTAATGACTTGATTTAGTGTGTTTACTATAAGACGGTGTGTGAGCTGACAGCCTGAAGGCAGCCAAGAGGAGATTTCATCATGAGCATCCTCCTCATTGCTGGGAGGACACACTAGAGGACACAGGGCTCAGACAGTGATCTTACTGGCCCAACCAGCAGAACATGATGTTGTCCAGAAATCAAACTCAACAACTGAGGTTAAGAGTGAATTAACTGAGCAATGAGGGAGAAACGAGACATTTCCCGATCGCTCCCTCTCAGACTTCATCGTTCACCCACAAGAGATCACTTATCAAGGCTTTTTTGGCAAAACTAAACTCACTCCAGCTCGAATAAAAAACACAGAGCAAAAGCTTCCTCACCGTTCAGTCGTGCTCCAACGGCAACCAGGATGACAGGAACACCCCAGTGCCTCAGGAGCGGGCGGAGTCTCGGGGCGTAGCCGTTCCTGACCTGCTGGAAGGCCAGTTTGTCAGAGACTGAATATTTGATGACCAGGATGTCCGCCTGCTCAAGAACTTTCCGTACGCTGGACCAGTCGCTGTCCAACAAGTCCTGGGAAGTCAACAAAAGGACAACGAATATAAATAAAAGAGAGACAGAGGAGGACAGACATGAGGAATGTTTTAAACACAGCTGTCTGCAAACTCCAACCTGTACCTTTAATCTCACCTGAGGTAACCCTGACTCCTCTGGGAGTCTGTCTTAGTATAACTAGCTCAGTGTGGCTCTTCATGGGACTTTACCCCCAAGGACCTTGTGTGAGGTTATGGCTGCTCTTAACCAACTTAACTCATTACGCAGGAAGAAAATACTTCAAAATGCTCGGAGCAAATTCAATTTAAAGAGGGGATAGAATTAGACAGATAGATTTTCACCAGCACCACCCATGACAGGGACAGACAGCCCTATAATAGGATGCATACAGTGCCGCTACAGAATCATAACAGTGCTCTCTTTTCAAATTCATGTGCTATAAAGAACAAAAGTTCTTTCATCTTTTTTTTTGTGCAGTGCATGTTAAAATAGCGTCCTCCTAAGAATAGAGACATTTTTACAAAGCCTGCAATCATCGCCGGGAGGCAAGTGGCCTTGGAATTTGAAATGTTGTACATCTTCTGAGGAACAGAAGCAGAGTGAAAGGTAAATAGCATATCAGTGAGGAGACACACTCTTCCACAATGACAATACCCTCGCAAAAATACACAACATTTTACGCTGTGTTTTGACATCTTGTCCTGCCTAACCTTCTTCTTCAGTATGCTAAAAAAAAAAATAAAAATCAACACCTTAAAATGACTCTGAAAATCTCTTTTAATCTATAAATTTGGACACACTGAAGGGCAAAGCAAACCAAAGCAGACATCCAGACTACATCCACCCATGCAAGTCTGTTTCTCTCGCTCTGTTCTGCACAAACACTCCACCCATCCCATCTCTCACCCAGCTGGGACAATCCCGAACCACCACAGTGACATCCCCAAACACGCGTGACGTGTACTCCATGAAGGCCGGGTTGTGCAGGCTGCTCTCCAGGTCGCAGGGTCCCACCAGCGCCCCGTGACCCAGGTAGCTCCACAGCAGGCCTCCCTGCAGCTGCCCCTGGCCCATGATCTCCTCCCCGGGCCCGACCCCTCCAGGACACTCGCTGCCCAGAGCCACAATGTGGATGGACCTGTGAGCCAGAAAACTCTTGGTTGGAGGTGACTTGAACAAAGCAGCACAAAAGCAGATGATGATGATCCAGCAGCACTGAGGGAGAGGAGGCTTTGCTCTGGTCCTTATTATTCATGTCTATCACGGAGACAGTGCATCACCGTTATGTCACAGAAAATGACTGAATAAAACCTTGCCACGGCCGTTATTAGTACGAGAGGGCATTACCGCTCAATAGATCTGACACTTGGAGAAATATTTGCGGTGCTATGTTCATATTTATCAAGCAGTGATTTACTGGCAGAAATAAAGCATGCAACCATACCAGAGAGCCCTTCTCCTCATATTCCTTAATGAGTTGCAGCTCCAGAGCAACTTACATTGTGGTCGCCGCGGTTTCGTTCCGCTGCTCTACTCTATGGAGTCCGTTTCCCTCGCGGTGCGTGTCCACGCCAGTCTGCAGTCAGACTCGGCTTTTCCGCAATGAGCCGCGGCTCTGCTCCGTCGTTAATCCCTCTCATCGGTGGCTGGCCCCCCGGGAGCCCGGCTGCTGGGGAGTTTCGCTGTCACTGGCATTTCCCCGTCTGGTTATTCATTCATAAATGCGGAGCCCGATACCGTCCCGAACCGACCGCAGAGGCGCACCGGACAGCCCAGCCGGCGGAGCAGCACAGAGTGTGTAAACAGCAGCGCCCATGGGCAGCCAATGCGCTAACAGACAAACAAGTTGTCAGTCGGCAGGAAACACAATTGGCTAGAGAGAGAGAGAGAGAGAGCCGCGCGCCTCGCCGTCCGGACCGTATGAATGACGTCGGTGGATAAAACAAAGTCTCACTGACAAAGAACAACTGGGGAGAGAGAGAGAGAGAGAGAGAGAGAGAGAGAGGTGGTCGCGCCTGACTCAGCAACACGCACGCGGGCATACACGCGTATAACCTGCGCGCGCCAATACACACACTCGCCGCACGCCCGTGGTGTCGACGTGCAGGAAATCACAGCGTTGCCGTGTTCACCCAAACGTGGAGTTTTTACGCGTTATCCCATCAAAGCTGACCGTTTCACCTCCAAACAATGCCAAAAAAATAACAGCTGTATGCATCCTCTGGTGAATTCAATGCAAAGCACATGTGTGCCAATAACTTCCATTCACTTGTCTCACAAGTCAAGTCAAGCAGAACTTTTATTTGTTCCCAGAGGAGCAAGTGGTTGTGCAGCAGATGAATCAGTAGCCAAATAGCACACAAAATCCCATCATAAAAGGAAAAAAAAAGCAAGGAAATAAAACACAACATAATAAGAACAAAGAGCACAGAGTCAGGCAGTATTTACCAAGCATGGGTGATCGAGCTGATACAACCTTTTACAATGTGGAGTTTAGCAGTGCAAGGGCTGAGAGGTGTTTATATTGCTTTTGGCCAGTGGGTCAGCCTATTCAAAGCCGCAACCCGAAGGCAAAATCTAAAAGTGTTAGTCCAGGGGGTGGCTCCTGTCAGACAGGAGGGATTCTGCTTTCTTCAACAACTATTTGTTATAATAAACAGTCATTTCTGGTGAGTAGCCTGTGTGTGCTGCTGCTTAAGCCCCCAATCACCTTTGTTAATGCATTCTTCTGTTAAAAATGGAAAGAAGCATGCAAACAGACAAAAGAGGTAATAAAAATCGACTCAAACGGACTCACAAAGGCTGACCCTCATGAACAGACACAAACAGAGATGCCCAGAGGTAAGTGCACGGGGTGCATTGTTGATGATAGTGATGGCAATAAAGACAATTGTTAGGAGGCTATTTGCTGATATAGTGAAGTGAGAAAATTAAAGATAGTGCATTTGGCTCAGGGGGCGTCTTGCTGTAGGAGTCAGTTGTAGATAAAAGGTGAAAATAAGACCTTGTGGTCCTCTTTGAACAAACTTCAGGGCCCTATACAGCCCTTTTTAGAGACCGTTAAACGGCCCTCAAATTCGAAGCTCTGAGAAAACCCCCAAATTAGCGGCCGGAAAACCCCCCCAAAATACAGACGCAATACGTGTATCAAAGTATTGTTTTATTCGCTGGCCGGGAGTAAATGTCTACACTACCAGTGATGTCCGGAAACGACATGTACATTGACAAAATATGTCACTGAATCTAGCCCTTCAGCCTTTGTTCTTTTGTGCCGAATGAACGGAGACCGCAATGCGATACTTGGTTTTCCCAATAAAATCCCAATATCTCCGTGGCATTTCTCTGCGACTTCCTACACGTGCAGGCAAGGCATACGAATCACTGTTGAGTTG
>JAQFJB010000012.1:21705099-21718201 GCA_029874875.1 Naso minor | reverse complement strand
TTAAGCTGTTTATTTTCTGTTAATATGTGATTTCATGTGTGTTGATTAAATTCTGTACATCTTTTGTATATATTTCTGACTCTGCCCATCACTGTTTTATTTTATGTATCATATGTGTCATTTTTCTGATTTCAAGGATTTGTTGTCTCATTTCTTTATGTTTTTTTTTGTGTGTTTTTTTTATGTTCATTGTTGTTTTTTGCAACATGTTTAACCCTTTAAGGCATATTTTTTTAATACTTGGCTACAATAACTTTGACTTATCTTGTAATCAGTGTCAGTAGGCTCAGTGCTTGAGTGGATGTTGTTGACTTTGTGTGAATGTTATGCAGGATCTGGAGGTCGAGGTAGAGGCAGGGCGCCAGCAGGGAGCCGGTTCTCAGCCCAGGGCATGGGGTAAGGTCACAACAAACACACACACACTGCACATACACACACACACTTATGTTTGTACAGCTATCTTTGTGGGGCCTTTACTTGGACTTCCTTTCATTTGAACAGCCTAACCCTTACCCTAACCCTAAAATTAACCAATGTATGCCTTAGCCTAACCTTAACCTAACTTTAATTCATATCTTACCCATAAACTTAAGTCTTCACCCTAAAATTAAATGTTAAATTTGTGACGTCCAGGATTTTGACCCACAAAGATTGACGGACCCCACACCATGAGTGAAAATTCAGGTTTCGGACCCCACGAACAAAGACAAACAAAAACACCTCCAGTTGAGTGTTCACATACTTTTAGGTGTAAATTTTAAACAGTAATGGGAAAACAATTTTTGTTCACTGGTTTCGGGTGTCTGAAAAGTTCAAGTGGTCCATTTTTCTTGCAACAGACTTTGTCCTGTTTCCACAGCCTTGTATTTGTTCCTAAAAAAACTGAGTCTCAAGTCACCAGTCCCGTCTAGATCTTGTATCATAAAAAATAACTGATAAACCTGTCCCACAACCTCTACATGACATCTTAACCCAGAGAAAGCAAAAAGTCTTCACTCTTCTATTGGGAGATTTGCTTATTTGAATTGTCAGTGCACACATAAACAGCAATAATCCAGACACCGTTTATCAGAAAAATAACTACACCTTATTTCACCCTCTGTCAGCCGCTCCCTGTCTCTTTACATTTAATGTCTCTGTAACTAAATGTAACTCTCTTTGACTCTTCCTCAGGACCTTCAATCCTGCGGACTATACCTCAGAGGCTGGAACTGGGACCACACAAACGGAGGTGTGGGACACGGTGGCCAACAACAATACAGATGGGACAGGTGAGCTCTCGAAGAAGATGTGTCCCTCTTGACCCGTAGAAGCAGTTTTTTTACAGACAGTCCTGCGTTTTATACAAATTCCCACAAGCTACAGAGGGCGAAGATCACAGAGTAAAATGTCGACCATGATACAATGGGGTCAGGATACAGTGAAAAGTAACTCAATCCTTAAATAGAAAAACACCAGGAATTATATCTTCATAACCTCATTGTGGTCAATTTCACAGAAATTGACAACTGAAATAAAAGATGCATAGAGTCTTAGCTTAGTGGCTCTTTAACACACACACACACACACGCACAAGCACACACACACACACACTAACTGTAACTTATCCATGTCCATGTGTGCCATCATTCCCATGTCATGCCACCACGAACTTGTCAAAGAAGAAAAATTAAGCCATATGTCATGAGGTAGTGAGTCAAATTTACAGGGTAATTCGTTCAAAGCATCTGCATGCCATACTCAAAATAACAATATTTGCCGCCAGGTTATTGATTATGTGTCGCAAGAGGAAGCAGTGCCGTATTTCCCTGTATTGTATTTCATCGTACCCCCTCATAAGCTACAGTTTTCCTACTTTTCATAGACCTATTCATCCCACCTTGGTTTGAACTTTACGACTCTTCATTGTTTGTTTTAAAGTTGCCTGGAGGACCACCTTGGAAGATTGGGCACCTGAGGACTGGAGTGAGGATGTCAGTGTGAGTTGGCACAAAGGGAGACACATTCCAGGATCAGTCTTGCTGCAATGTTTTGTATTTTTTTTTAACACTTTTCTCTCTTGTGGTGTTAATGTTCCTACAGCTCTCAGAGCCCAAAGTGTTCACCTCCTCGTGTGCACCTGCTGCTGAGAATCACATCACACCTGGGCAAAGGTAAGCAACTGGCTCAATTACAGTTTAATGCATTGGCCCTAATCACTTACTAGAGTGAAACTTGCGTTCAGTTATTTGCAACTTTTTTCAAGAAAGTACTCTGTAGATTAACTGCAGAATCAAAAGTTTAATGACATCAGAAATTCAGTCCCATGCTAAATTAAGTTGTGCCTTCTTACAGCAGTTTACAATGGCAACTTTTGACAAGGCGCTCAGTAAATTTTGAAATTGACTTTACCATTTGTTTCTGTGTTAGTCTGGACCTCGCCTCTCTGCTGCAGAAGCCTGTGGGTGGAGGAAGAGAACCACCTTCCTCCTCTTCCCCCCAGAGTCTGGTCTTCACCAACTCCCACCACCACCAGCCACCGCCGCCGCCGCCGCAGCAGCAGCAGCTACCGCCCCCCAGCCGCAACGCCACTGGTAGCACAAGCTACGCTCATGCTGCTCTGGTAAAAAAAAAAAAAAAAGTTTTTGATGCACCCACCCTTACTACACATTCCTCATGTGTCACATGTTAACAAAACCTGATGTTTAAACTCTCCCTCCTCCTGTCTGTGCCAGTCGTCAGTTCTGGGAGCTGGTTTTGGGGACTTGGGCCAACCCAAAAGGACTCAGCCCAGTGCTGGAGCTCAGATACTGGAACAGCTGAAGGGTCCTGGCTTGGGTCCACTGCCCTCATCCCAGGCCGCGCCTCCTGTCAGCACCCAAGGAAGTAACGCCTCCATTGGTCGACTGCCAGGCCTGGGAGCACCTGTACCTCCACCTTCCTCATCTAGCTGGGACATAAAGGCTTCAGAATCCAACACAACCTCGCTGTCATCGCAGTTCAGGCGTAAGTCCTTAAGAGTGACGGTCATCATGCAGGAGGGTTGGGCGATTGAACAAATATATCGATCAACACATTGCCGGTTGGTTTGTTGGAGCTGATATTTTGATCTATTTTTGACATTTTATTTTGCTAAATTAATTGTCCGCCTCCTTTAAAATTTCACTTAATAAATAATTAACCTGTAAGCAGCAAATATTGGAATGGGCACAGTCTGTGGTTTTCTAACTGTGATTAGAAAGGAGTTGAGGAGGAGCAGGACTTACCAGCACAAAGAAATCCTAGCTGACCGCTTGTGAAGCGAAGCTCTGTGGGCAAGTTGATGAGCAGTGCAGCTTCGCCACTTGTGCTGGAAAGTTGAGAATAAATTTAACCAATTCGCGAGTCCAAAAACTTATTTAAAAAAAAAAAAAAAAGCAACGTGCAATATTTTGTATCCACATTTTCCAGGCACAAATTCACTTCATCCGTCACCATGAGGATGGTGAGAGATAAAAATGCTGTACATGATTAAACGGTCAGTGAATCTATACCAGTGATGGCTGGTTGGAAAATTTTAAGATATCGCCCAACCCTGTAGTGCAGCAACACAGGTCTGTGTAGTTTAGCACCATGTTTGAAGGCCTGCAAGTGAACTAATTTGAAACCCTTGTCCTGCACTTTGTTGTGTGTGCAGGTGAGTTTGGTCTGCAGCCAGAGCCTTCTCTTGTGCTTAGTCAGCTGGTTCAGAGACATGCTGGCCCCTCCTTGCCTCTGGCGCGTCAACCCAGTCCTCCATCGCAACCCCAAGCACCTGCTGCTTCAGCCTCGCCTGCTCCCCAGCACACCAGCACGCTAGCACAGGCAGGCCCAGTGATGGCTGCTGCTGGTGCTAAACCTCCTGCCCCCAGCGCAGGGCTGGACCCTCAGGGCAGCAGCACACCACAGCAGCAACGGGTGCAGCTCAAAGGCCAGAAACGAAGGATACCTCCCACATCGAAGGTAGGGAGGGAATGTCGATTGATCGAAGATTGCAAGTACAATCAGACGCACATGTGGCTACCAGTCTAAAACATCTGTCTGTGAAAGATCTCTCCTGTATTTGTACAAGACAAAGCATATTGATGGTCAAGGCAACAGTGCACATATTGTAGAAAATCTTTGGCAAATTTTCAAATAAAAGCACTTACATGAACTCAGTGTAATGGTCCTAAAACTTGAGTGTGTTCCCTCCCTCCTGGCAGATCCCCTCAACAGCGGTAGAGATGCCAGGCTCGGCTGACGTCCCAGGGCTAAACCTCCAATTTGGAGCTCTAGACTTTGGCTCAGAGTCGGCATTGCCGGAGTTTGGAGTTGTGGACAATTGTGTCAGTGCGGCGTCCAGGGAGTCCACGCCGGCCCCTGCCACAGCACCTTCTGCACCGGGACCAGGGACACAGAGCCAGACAAGCCTGTACTCCAAACCGCTCAGGTACTGTCACTGATGACTGGCTCATCACATCTCTTTTATACCTGTTATTACGGTTCAAATATTTGTGTTCACGTGTATATATTCAGATCAAATATGAAAAACATATCATTCAAGAGCGTCAATGCAGGTGCTTGTATGAAAAGGTTATTATTCATCGAACGTAATCTTTTATTTTAAAATATATCAAATGTTACTGTCTTAATTCCTTGTCTGGGCTAATTTTATCGAATGTGTCATCCTGCAGCGAGTCGTTGGGCAGCCCTCTCTCCGTTGCCCTGCCTCTGTCCCTCTCCTCATCAGAGCCAGTATATCACTCCTCCTCGGTGGCATTGCCGACCCTCACTCCCTCCTCACTTGGGACTGCCAGCTCCACCAATCCTCCCTCCTCTTCTTCAACAGTCTCTACCAGCTCCTCCTCTCTATCCTCTTCCTCTCACTTCTCCGCAGTGGGGGGAAGTTATGATGGGGCCATGCCCCCTCACACACGGCTGGCCTTTTCCCAGAGTAAAGAGGCCACGGGGCCAGTTATGGTGAGTAGAAATAGTCAGAAAAGAAATGCTCATCTCAGCCTTTTAAGGGCTCTTGACCTTTCGTAGTTTACTGAAAGGATTAATTGTCCACATTCAAGTATTCCTTGGGGGAAATGTATTGTTGTTGAAATGGCACAGCCTGCTGCAAAATAGACAGTTGCATTGCTTTTGTATAAACAGCCTAACACTGAGAAAGCAGCAAATTCTGTGCTGTCACAATGACTGCCTGTGGCTGAAATAAGTAAAAACAATCACATTTTCTTTGGCTTTAGTGCAATTTGTACAAATAACATTTTAAATGAAAATACAGATATTTTTTTAAAAAGTAAGTTTCATGACATAAATGTTAAAATGGTAGAAATGACCATCACGGCCGTTCTAGTATTAAGGAAAAGATTGACTTCTGTTAAAATTTTCTATTCTCCATCTTATGTGGTAATGGTTGTCCTCCAACAAATTCCTGTTCCTCTGGTGTTTGTTTGCCTCATAGACAATGTAATGATCTCGATCTGTTGTCGGAATGTGCAAACACTCACTCACACTGTTTCCGTTATCACCAGAACGGTCTGAATGGTGTAAGGACCTCCGCTGCTCTAGACAGTAAGTATTCAGTTGTTATTCTTCAGTGCATACTTTCTATTGTAAATGTCGCCCAACAGCCAATTTTCTAAGGCTTTGCTATTTTGAGTCCATTAACCCTTTTCTGTCCTCCCTCCCTCAGCTTCATCTGCGTCCTCCACACCAAAGCCAGAGTCGCCGTCTTTGAACATCAGCACCAACGGTCCCTCAGCACCCTCCTCCCACTTACCCGCCACCCTGCCTGCACACAGCTCCACTGCGCTCTCCAACCTGGCACAGGACATGCCCACGGCCAGCCAGCTCAACTCACTCAACAGGTGAGGCATACACACGGCTGACTGATCACCAGCTTTGACCTGGCAAAAAAAAAAAGGAACCCCTGAAACTCACTGCAAAGTAGAATTTACTGCCTCTTTAGCTGCAGACTAGTGGGTGCATGCGCTGCCTCTGCTCTACATTTTCTCAGGCAAAGTTATTCGTAATGATCGAACTGTCTTGTGTATCCTACAAAAAAAATTAAGCTTAGGAATTATATTGATGAGAGTAGTGGTGTACGTAAAAAATATTGTAAAGGTGTCTGATCTCTCTTTTCTCTCTGCCTTCGATCCACAGCCACGTCAGCAGTCATTCCTCAGTTTCAGCTCTGGGTTCCAGCTCGCTCACCGTAAGATCCTGTCTCGTCCTCCACAAGCATGATGGCCAAAACCTTTGTATGGTTACATGTAACCAGATGAATCTAACTGCCTCATAAAGCTGCATGGTTTTAGCCTTATCAGTATTACATCACATGCTACATGCTACTTCAGTATGATTGTGAGCAAGGGCTGTGGGCTAAGTACCG
This sequence comes from Naso minor, assembly GCA_029874875.1. Taxonomy (NCBI): domain Eukaryota; kingdom Metazoa; phylum Chordata; class Actinopteri; order Acanthuriformes; family Acanthuridae; genus Naso; species Naso minor. The sequence goes on along the minus strand of JAQFJB010000012.1, from coordinate 21,711,822 downwards.
GTTTTTATTGTCTGTAACTGGTCAGCATCACTTGACTAACTCCAGACGTTTTAGTTTAGAAGGTCAGTTGCCTGATCATCAAACACTAAAGGTGATCAACATACCAAGTTAATGTGTCAAGAGAGATCAGGATTTTTTAAATAATTCAGAGAAGAACGCCTGCCTTTGTGTTGTTTTCTTGGCTGTTTTATGAGATGAATGTATGAAATCTGTTAATATTCATGCTGATTTACAAAACTCATGCTCATGCCATGAAAATAGGGAGGCTAATGGACCCATGCTGAAGATCCTATCTGTAAATAAATGCCAGTACACACTGAGTATATGCATACTTGAGGGTTAATATCTGGTGTTCAACTTATTTCATATTTAACCCTTCTCCGTCATTTCTCCACATCTTCAGTACACCAGTGTTGACAGCAGCAGCGTAAGCTCCCTAGCCCCCTCCTCTGGCTCCTACACATCATCGCAGCCCTCTGCCTCGGCACTCCACTCAACCCACAACAGCAGCAACAGTAGCAGCAGCATCAGCCACCTGGCGAACATGCCCAACATGGGCAACAACATGAGCAGCACAGTCGGCGGTATCGCTGGCACCAGCGGACTTCACTCTGCTGCCACTGCCGCCGCCACAGTGCTGGGACTTGGCTCCAATGGAGCTACTGCCACGTCCAACCTCTCTGCACCACGGACCACACCCCTGCTCTCCTCCTCCACTGGTACACACACACACACACACACACACACACACACACACCTCTGAAATACTGAGCATGTTAATGTGTGATGGACGATTTTCTATTTTTTGTTTTCCTTTTTTTGCCCAAATGATCCAACTCCAAACTGTTGCAATTGTTGCTGTTTCATAACATTGAAGAACTGTAAATTTGTGTTGACAGGTAAAGCTCCTCCTAACCTGTCACAGGGAGTTCCACCTCTACTGCCCAACCAGTATATCATGGGTCCAGGAGGGCTGCTGCCAGCATACCCAGTAAGTAGCCCACAGGATCAAGAATCTGTGTAGTGTGCTTGTTTTTATTAAATCAGTGAAAAGGAAAATTCTTCATATTTGGTTAAAATGTTCTTTTGGAACTAAGGATGAACTGATTAGACATAAATTCACATTTCACATGTCAAAGACATGTTTTCGGTCATTAACCAAGAACTCAGACCCCAAGTATGACAAAATTTTACATAAATGTTAGGATGTATCAATGCATCGATTGAGATTTCTATGATCCAACTACATCAGTAGGTAAAAGACAAGTCGTCCCTCTTTTGTGACGTGTATCGATCTAAAATCGTTTCTCAAAGCAAATTGATTGTATGAATACTGAGAATTAATGCCTTGTTTTTAGCACGTCAAACATCGCTGTCTGGATGTATTTTCACACTTACAATGGTAAATAGTTGAAAATGTTACTCCAGTTCATTTTCCAACATTCTGGGCATGTGGATTGCCTCTTCAGATGATGGCAGATCATGGCAGGGAAGCACCAGGAGGACGGAGAACGAGAGATTTCCAGTCTGTGCTTGCAGCCCACACAGACTGAATAGAGGCCTTGCACTGAATGTTTGTGTAGTTTTGTGCTTTAAGCTTTTCCAGTGTTTCACCTCCTCTGCCACTGCATAGAAACAGACGTTTTCTCTTCCTCCATTTTTGGGAAAGAAAAGTTACTATATCGATTTCTAGTCATTGAATTGTATCACATCGTATCATCATCCTACATGTCAATATAGTGATAACTTCCATTTCATAAAAAACACAGTCTTCACCACTATTAACATAAAATGAGACTTGACTGGCGGAGGCACTCATCCGCGAGGCGGTACTTCTACATTTCACACGTTTTGCATCATTTATCACTGACCATATCTGTCTTATGTTTTGCAGCAGATTTATGGCTATGAGGACCTCCATATGCTCCAGTCCCGACTGCCAATGGTAAGCCTCATCACCACCCTCTCTGAATGTTTCTCCACTTTTTCTTTGGTCCTTACTCAAGTGCTTTAGCTTGTTTGGTTCTTTTGTGGCTCCTCCCCTGATCTTCCTCTGTCCCTTTAGCCGTCTTTGCAGGATTACTATGGAATCACATTCCCTGGCCCCACAGCGACTCTCTCCGGCAGAGACGGGAGCCTAGCCAACAACCCCTACTCAGGTAAAGCACCTGCACCCTTTGCTGGCCTTGTTTAAAATCCCGGCAGTCAGTGTTTTTTCTCACTGACATCTGTTTTTTTTTCAGGTGAAGTCACAAAGTTTGGCAGGAATGACTCCACCTCTCCAGCACCCCCCACAAGCCTGGCAGCCCCACAGCCTCCCCAGGGCCAGAGCCAAGGACAGAGCCAAGCCCAGCCTCAGCCCCCTCAGGCCCAGCCGCAGCCCCAGGGCCAGCCGCAGCATCACAGCAGCCAGCAGGCTTTTCTGCCTCCAGGCTACAGCTACACAGGCTTGCCTTACTACCCCGGGGTGCCCGGTGCTGTCCCCAGTGCTGCCGCTTTCCAGTACGGCCCCACCATGTTTGTTCCTCCCGGGGGCCCGGGACCAGCCTCAGCCAAGCAGCACAACATGGGCCTCGGTCTGGGAAACCCATCAGCTAGCCCCTTCCAGCAGCAGACACAGCAGCAGCCTAGCGGTTATGGCCAGCACACCTTCAGCTCAGGTAAGTATAAGCCCACTAATAATCTTAAATTGTAAAAAATAATGTTTACAGATTAGGAAATTCATTTGATTCTGGGCTTATTGATTTTATAATATTTTGTGTGAAAAGTGTGAACTCCGAGTTATGATTTCTTGTATTTCTTGTCCAGGGTATGAGGAGCTGACAGCAGGGCCAGCAGGAGTGGACTACAGTAAAGGATACAACTCCTCCTCACAGGCACAAGCCAAATCTGCTGCTAGTGGGCCTGGCAAAGGTAAGAAAAAACAAACAAACATGCTCTTTCTAATATTTAAAGAGTAGCTAAACCCCTAAACCACTTTTTTTTCTGTTGAAAATCAATGCTAATAAGTTTTAGGTAGTGTTTATGATTGATTCAGGTCTAAATCTTGACATTTTAGTGTAAATTAATTGAATTTTACATACTCTGATATAAATGTGCGCAGCAACTGCCCTCTACTGGTTGAAACCCGGCTACTGCAAACAAACTTTCCTGCTGGTGGTTGCTTTCTTCATTAACCAAGCCCTGCACCCCGCCCCCTCTAACCCCCCCCCCGCCATAGCATAGCTGTCAGAGGCGGGGTGGGGCTGGTGTGGAGAGAAGCTAGCTACTTGTTAAATGAACAGTGGACACGTCTAACCGCAATCACGATACTCAAACTATACAATTTTCCCGGTCTACTCTGAGTAAAGCTCCACCTCCTGGTGCTGCCCAAATAGATACAATTTTTCACGTTCTAGATGCATTTTTTTGAATTTCAGGAAGGATGCACGTCAGCCAAAACTCTGGGGGTTTAGTTACACTTAAAAGTTTGGACACATAATGTGTGAATGTTGCTGTCATTCATCAGGTGTCTCAGTGACGTCCAGTAACTCGGGTGTGCCAGACATCAGTGGAAGTGTTTACAATAAGACCCAGGTGAGCCTCAGCCACTGCAGCACTGTATAGTTTGTTTGTACTGTCAAACAGATTTTGAGCGTAATCTGTCCTTTATCCTCCATCTGCAGTCTTTTGATAAGCAGGGTTTCCATGCAGGGACCCCTCCTCCCTTCAGCCTGCCATCAGCACTGGGGGGTCCGGGGCCCCTGAACCCTGGAGCAGCTCCTGGAGGCTATGCACCAGCCCCATTCCTCCACATCCTGCCTCACCAGCAACCACACTCACAGCTGCTGCATCACCACCTAGCTCAGGACGGACAGGTAAGGCTCGCAGATACTTCTCCGCAGTTTCACAGCTGGGAGCTTCTCAGATGTTTTACTCAGTGTCTTTCCATGTTCAGGGGGCTCCTGGCCAGCGTGGACAGTCCAGCAGCCTGCAGCAGAAGAGCCAAGTCAACAAGTCGAGCTACAGCAGCTCCCCCTACTGGGCCAACTGATACGGCTACATCTACGACGTGTGTGTGGGCGCGTGGATGGACAAACTCCAACACAGCGTGACACCTGCGTATCTGACTGAGATCATAGAGGGACAAACCATTTTACAATACAAGCTAAACACACACTACCACCCCCCCTCCCCTTTGCTCTGTATATCCCCTTTTCAAATTTATGGCTGTTGTATGTAAAATATATTTATGTATGTATTTATACAGTATATATGTATTGGTAGGACATAAAATGTGGTTTTCTGCATTTTGTTTTTATTTTGAAGGTCATTTTATTTCAAAAAAATGTGGAAAGACGAGAATGCTAAATCATGGAGATGAAGTTGATGAATATACTTGAACACAAGCATCTTGTGATGTGGATTTTTTTTTATGCATACATGAATCGAGAATGATGTACATAGATTCTACACATCATTTTCACGGCAAAGGCCTTTTTTTTAATTTTTAGAGGACATCCGTTTTTGTAACTTTGGTCTCCCGCATCTGTGAATTCTTATATTGAGGGTGACTTGAGTTAATAGACTGACTTTTTTTTTTTTTTTTTTTTTTTTTTTTGCCCCAGTTGCCCCTCATCTGTCTCTCATTCTTCAACTCTTAACTAGTTGGCTGGTTTCATCAGCCAGGCCTTGGATTTGATGTCATTTTAACATTGATTTAATCCTTGTTGTCCAAATTAAAAGTTATGAACAGTTTGTTTGGGTCTGGCATCGATATTTACCATCCACATTGTGCTTCTGGATTCAGACCCACGACTTTCATGCGCGAGCTGTCCTGTGCTAAGTTTGAATGGCGCTTTTTGTCACGTTTTCCCAGTCATACAAGATAGCCGAGTCAACAAACGGTGAACTACTGAACTATTGGATATACTGAATAACCAAAGAAGTCACCGTGTAAAACATGCAAAGACGGAAGGCACGGTCGACATCGGTAGCTTTTGTGTACTTTGGCTTGTGCTAACACTGACGCTCAGTCAGCAGGATGTGCAGGTTCAGGCGCCCGGAACAACAAAACAATGAAGAGTCGGTGGTATTAATCACTGATGCTCAAAGTTGACAGGTCTTAGTTAATATACCTTTTATTTTAGACCGCTCTGTTACCCAGAACAAGTTAAAAAAAACGAACAGTTAATGCCAGTGAAGCCTCCAGTAGATCCTCATTGTTCAGATCAATAATGGGAAAGTGTCCAAACACTTTTTTTTTGCAGCGCCTTAATGTGGGGGTGTACTTGAATGTTTCTCATATCATTCACTGCACCAACTTCACTTGGTAAGACTTACTTCAGCTCCACTGTGCATCTTAATTCTCACAATCCCTGACCAGAAAGAGCAGGTAGAACAAAACTTATTTTATCTGCCCTCTACTCAGTACATCAAGTAATCAATAAGAAAAGATCTGCTAGTTACAAATATTCATTAGAACTTATCAGAAAAAGAAAACCCACAAAAAAATTAATCTCAAAGTATTACTAACTTTGTTGGAGTGAACTTGTGAACACTGAGCTTTTCGCCGTGATTTCTGCAGCCAAAAACATTCTCTTCTGTTTCCAGGTGGACAAACTTTTCAGCCATTTTTAAGGCAACTGTTGAGCCAATCAGCCAATAAAAAGGTTACTGCACAAAAAGTGTTTTTAACCATCCAGCATAATTTTAGGTGTTAAAAAAGTCACCAAGTACGTAAAATCCTCTCTCAAAGTCATGTAAAATCAGTTTTCTCTGCTCTCAGAAGCTGGAGGTGTGTCCGCTGCAGGCGCTGAAACCACGCCCACGTGCAGGAGAGTGTCACTTGTCAACTGTCAAATAACAAATGGATGCTAACATGTATTGAACCTGTACAACCATTTATATTTGAGAAACCAGAGTCAAGATTTGAGTCAGAGGACACTGATTCACCTGAGGACCTTGTTCCTCCACGTCTGCAACAGAACGCTCATTTCTTGAGGTCTCATTCAACAGTTACTGATACACATTACAGACTAATAATGTTGGCCTAATGAAATTAGGCTACCAATATCTGTTATCTTTACTAATAAAAACATTCTTATAAAGGGGCCTTAGAAATAATTTGCTCTTTTTAGTGTACGAACATGTTAATACCATGTTAAAGAAAATCTGCTGGCCAGACAACCTGTGCCATCCCTCTTATCAAGATGAGGCAAACATAGCACAACATGGGACATGAGGTATGAACAGGCCAACGATGAGCCTAAAGCACTAGTCTAATTATGTCAAAAGGTGAAGCCTCAACAATTATTCTGTAAAACTGCTGAAGTGAAGAAAGAGCCACAAATCATGATCACATTAGTGTAGACTCAAAGTGAGGCCCTGAAACCTGGAAAACATGACAGGAGAAAGATTTTTCACCTTACAAAAGGTTTTAATTGATTAACAAATTTATTTACATAAGGAAAATTGTTTCTTTGACTTCAAGGCACAGTTATAATACATTGCAGTTCAACCTGCTTTGAGGTTGCAAAAACAAAAAGTACAACAAAGCTGCTTACATGAACTAGCTTTAGACTGAGAGTAATGAATAAAAATGAACTGTACAGACAAAAAAATAAGATTCAGTCTTTGTCAATGTTTTTTTTTTTTTTTTACTCTGCAGCCTCTTTTTTCTTCTTTTTCTTTTTATTCTCAGACACAGGTGTTTCTTCGGCCACCTCTGCTGGCTCTGCAACC
>JAQFJB010000012.1:21589457-21599536 GCA_029874875.1 Naso minor | reverse complement strand
TTTCTTCTCCAAGTTACGAAACAGCACTTTCCATAATCCACTTGAAATTTATATGCTTAGACATTTTTTAAGGTCTTGAAGAGCAAATCATCACGCATATGTCATACAAGAGAACCAATAAAAACAATGATTAAATGATGCCATGTTGACATTTAAAGTGTGTAAGTTGATTTACAATGTCTATTCATGTAATGTGTAACATGCGAGAGAAGATTTTGCCTTAAAAGCGGCCGTCGGCTGCTGATAAACTTTGAAAAGGTAAAACAGTAAGTTGAATATTTTTTTTCCTCCAGTCTACAGCTAGTTCACGCTAACTGAGATGAAAAGGCAGCAAAGCATCCTTTCATTCTTCATTTACTCTTCGAACCGCTTCTACAGTTGCAAACATTTGCAAAGAGACATTTCAGGAATGTATAACCTGGCCAGCTTATCAGCAAATTGCTTGACACGCTGCGTATTCAATTATAAAATTTCATTTGTGTAATTTTGAAAGGAATGTCCTCAACAAATTTCAAAGCAATGTGTCAGTAAGATTGAAGATTCTGGTTTACTGGTCAGGGTCAAGTGGCCGCCAAGCTCATAGGACTCACTGGCCGCGGTGCAAAATAATCCACGGAAAAATGTAGAAAATAACTGCAATTACCTTTGAAGATACCTTTTTAAAACCCCAGCCTTTGCCATCAAACAGACCATCCATCTGAGTCAACATTACCATGCAAATAGGGCAAAAAACTGCACAAACTGCTCATGATTCATAATCCATTTCTTCCACAGAGCATATTTAAGTATTTAGGCCAACAGCAAACAGCTAGACCACAAATATATATATTTAGAAGTAAAAAAGAAGAAGAAAGCATCAAGCCAAAACATACCTTTGATGAGAAAAATGAGTGACAACGTGCTGCAGACCTATGCCAATTAGTGGGCTTTGCTGTTGTGAATAATAAACTAGGCTAATAACAGCACAATTATGAATGTGTAATCACATTAAGGGGACAAGGAGACAAGGCTTCAACCTGGTAATGATGACATGCAATTAGAGCGCAACTGTTATCTTCAGGATCGTATCAATAATTCATCACTGCACGCATGTTGTGTTTCCCAAAGATGACATCCAGTGATGAATAACTAGATACATGTGTGTCTGTCTGTTCTTCCAATGCTGACAGCTGATGCCACATAATTGGACAAAACTTTTTTCACAGTTTTGAGATGGACTGAAAGAGTTGGTAAATAAATAAATAAAAAAAAAAACAAAACACACAGGCCAAATAGTCTGAATTTAATTAGGTGAATAACATTTTCTAGACAGTTAATAATGCACACAACACATCACCTATCCATATGACAGTTATAGAGTCAAAGAAAGGCAGAATCAGGGAAAGGATATTTTTGTTTCTTCATAAAATTATATCCGAATAAACAAAACAAAACATCAAAGTCACATTAAAATTAAATAGCTCCTCATTAGAGCAGAAAACATGTATTATCATTAAGTTCCAAAGTGTCAAAGTTTAGGCAGTTGAGAAAAACAGGAGAAGACACATAGAATAGTCACACATAACTCGGTCACCAGCTGTGACCACACACACACACACACACACACACACACACACACATTTTTTCCTTCCTAGGCCTCGCTGTGTCAGTTCATCTTCTATATCCAACCACATTGAATGAGTCAAGTTCTGTTGTTTGAGTGGTAAATTATTCCTTGCAAAGGCCAAAGTTAGAAAAACCAATCAATGAGCCATACCTTTACTCCCACAAACAAATAGACATTGCCAGTACAGCTTGAACAGGGAAATGAAAACAAGTTTCCTGAAGTTTAATTAAAGAACGGGAGCACTGTCATCAAGAGTCAACTGCCGGTCCCGACATCTGGGCTCTGTTGAAAGCGCTGCAGCTTGCATGCTGCTTCGAGCGTCTGCAGATTCTCTCAACGGCCCGCCTCAATGGTGAAAGGGAGGCATGGCAAATGAAAGAGAGTAGCACTCTCAGGTCCTTAGCATTTCACGGAAAAACAAAAAGACAGGAAGGAGCGAAGACATGAGGAGTGTGCAGTTTCAGACAGACTAACGGGGCCTGTAGACACCACAAGTGACTTCAGAATGCATTGTACTTTTAAACTTTAATGAATGCAGCCCTTAAGTCATGATGTAATGAGATCAAGAGAAGAAAAATAACAGAGAAATCCCAAAGAGGGAGCGAAGGCGACAGTGAGGGGGAGAACAAGAAAGAAAAGAAATGCTGCGTCATTACTGCTGACTCAGCACCCATTGAGTAAACACACCAGGATCATACCGTGCTCACGCTGTCCAGTATGTGCACAAATCCAGCTACAACTCACTGTTAAATTACTATTGATCTGCCAGTATGAATGCCTGCGCGCAGCTCACAACAAAGGGATTTGTTTTCCAAAGTTCAAAAGACAAATGTTGGAGAGGAGATCAAATTCTGGGCTGGACGAATAGGAAATTGCTCAGACTTCCATCTACCTTATGTGACTGTTTATAATGATAAGAGTAAAATGAGGATATTCAATTAAGAAAACATCATGTCTTCCATCATCAGTTCTGTTTTCCCACTCCCTGGAGACGTCAATGAAAAAAATACACCAGAGAATGATCTTCGCTACAAATCCTTCCTCACTGTGGCTCAAATGGAGGGTAAAGGAAGCATTTCCAGCATTTTACGCTGGCCAATCCTGGGCTGGTGGCTGTTTTTTGGTAAAGATCCTCTGGCATGCAGTTAGTGGTGGCACAAATAAAAGAACAACTGTTACATGCAGAGGCAGTTACCGAGGCTGAGGGAATGAAGAACAGGGCGCCATCTGCACAAGCCCACACTTGAAGTAAAGAAAAACATTATTCGCTCAGAGGGAGGCACAAAGCAAGCTGTTTTTGAGTGTAAGGAAGAGTCAACATCAGCACTGAGGTGGTGACAGAGTAATGCAGATATTTTCCTCTTATTCTGACTGAACTGTCATTTATTAGCTGCAATGCACAATGACTAATATCATTATTTTGGACAAGTGCCTGGATGGATGTTATTCAGATGCATCGCTCATGCTAATGCACAACACGTCTAGCGTAGTGACAAACTTACTCAGCGGCAGATACCATCAGTTCATGTGATGTTATTACTGTTAAAGTGTCTGAGATGAGGGAACACGTGTGCAGAAATCATGTCACGAAACAGATATCACGACATCATGTTTAATATATTTCTGCAGTGTAGATTCTATTGTGTCTCAGTGGACATGCTCGCTCTTAGACACCTTCTTAAAGTCGGTCTTTGTATTCGGCTCGCCATTGTCAGTAGTTCATTTCATGTCAGCTTGTTGGAGATTAAGGGAGCTGCTGTCATTCCGGTCAGAGTACTGGTGGCACAGTTTCAAAGGGATCACTGGAAAATGCAGTGCGAGAACAAACAAGCAATGACTTCCAAAGACTACAAAAGGTGCCCCTAAAATCAATAAAAAGATAAACAGGAATGTAGGAGATTAGAATTTAAAAACATACTGAGGTGAAGAAGCAGACATTTTAATTATTACTGTGCAGAGAGGGCTATTCACGGCAGCCATTAAAGGAGAAAATATACACTAGGTATCTCACCACTAAGTGCTCCTGCAAGAGCCATGTCGAAGTCCTTTACTGCCCAGGAAGATGTGTTACTGTTCGATAAATGAATTATTTGTTGGGCTGGATCCTTGCCAAAGACAACCTTGCTGTGGAACATGACTGTTAATTAGGTCTAGATGTGCTTAAGGGCTAACAAAACTGCACAAGCACCACATCTCCAAAACCCAGCTGAGAATACACAGATAATGCAGCCTTATCTTAGCTTCCTTGAGTAACTTTACAGGTCCAGACCTCTGACTAACTTCCTTAAAAATGCTTTGCCCTTTAGCATTAAAGGCAGTTAATGCATGCCGCAGTTTAGCCATCTTTCATAAAATGCTAATATTCTGTTTTGCAGCCGGTGGGGAATTCATTTTTCTGTTTAATTTCACAGGTGCCCTTAACGCACCGATCAACAACAGGCGGCGGTCGTGAACAGTGCGGCACCATCTGTGTGCAGGGAATGCCAATGGCCCTGAAGTCTTCGCTCTTTGCCACCAAGCGCTAAGACTCCATTAAGAAGCCTGGGTCCATGCATCTTTGGCCATCATTTATTTGGCAAAGGCAATTAAAAAGCTCCCCCACCCAAAGACAGCATGTGTGGTAGAAGCCGCGTCTCCTCTCTTAATCACTGGTAGTAATTAGTTCCTGCAAGCGGTATCATTAGGTATCAGCGCTGGCGCAGTTGTCACAGCCGGCACACGTGTGGGTTGACAAAAGGAGATGGGAGAAAAAGGGAATCATCACTTTAACAGAGAATCTGGGCGAGTCAGAATCCTGTCCAAAAACGTACAAGGTTGTCGCACGAGGGGCATAATCCATCAAAGTGATTTTTCTTCTCTCACTGTCTCCCACCCCCTCCTGTTACGCCCCCCTGTCTTCTTTGCAACGTAATCATTTTCCTCTCACGGGGTGTGACATTCATAAAAGATGCTGGTGCAGGTGCCACGTCTTGCCAAAGTTTGGGATGAGTTTTAGAGGTGTATCTACAGAGTGGGATTGCCAGAGGTGAGTTTAAATGCTCCTTGGTAGACTTACCCTTCTAACTGTCCTTCTTGCCTATTATTATTATTTTTTTTTTTGCCTTGCTCTTCTTCTCTCCAGCCTTTTATCCTGTCTATATTGATAAGTTACCTGAAAATCCTTTTAAAGGTGACATTCTCAGAACCTCCAAAGTTTTGGCTTTGCATAGAGTTGGTTGATCGAACTAAGAATCTGAACTTGACGCTGCAATGTGCTAAACAGTTTAACAAAGGGTCCAAAATATTCAAAATATTCTTTAGAAAAACAACCCTGCAGTCAGTTTAAGTTGCGCCAACGTCTCTGACTTCCATAAAATCCCTGGGGACCATGGGCTGACTTCAATGACAACTATCAGGCTTTAAAGCTTAACGACACGATACATCCCTTTGAGCCAGTCTATCGTTGTTGTCGGACGCAAACCTTGCATCTCCACATTTCACTTTTTTCATTTATTTTCATAAATTAATTCAATTGGTCACCCTCTAAATCTATCAGTGGGTTTTACCATCTCTCAACCAATGGAAGGTATTTAAAAGAGGTTGTGACTAAACCTTCTGTCTCCATTGGATCCTAAAGCTGTCGGCAAAACCTTGTAATTCCACCCTTTCTTTGAGGAAAACACCTTAAGTAGGTTGAGCCCTTGTATAAAAGCAAGTTTTTCAGTGCTGAAACAATTGATCAATCAGTTTGTATGCTTATAAATTAAAGAAATTCAAAAAATGATTGTGACTGTGCAATGCATGGGATAAACTAATAAGTAAGCACTAAAACACCTGTAAGGACTGTGATAGGAAGTACTCTTACTGGTATTATTAAGCCTTTGTAATTACTTCACTAAACTTTAGAACAACACAGAACAGTAGTAGGGAGTTTTTTAAAGACAGTCTCTGTTTTTTTTGCAAGGTTATAAAGAGTTTTCTTTACTCAAAAAGCCCACGAAAGAAAATGTTTTAAAAATTAAAATGTGGGAGCAGAGAGGAGAACAGGTGAAGCACTGTAAGTCGGAGCGCAGTTTAGTGTTGTCTTTCTTGTGTAGTCATAGCAACTATTATGTTCAATAGTCTGTTTTTACGGCACTTCATCTTTATAACATGAGATTTTGACTAAATGTTTTGAAAGACAGGTAAATGTGAGCACACACTCAGCAATTATAATCGAGGTAACCTCTGAGTAGATAAGGATGTCATGCGATACACGTATTAGATGCAGCCATTAAAACAGACAAAATACGTATCTCCACCTTTGCTGATCCAAATCCCTCTATGTCCAGGTGAGCTTGGCTGAAGTCAAATATTTTTAATGTAATGAGCCACGCAGGTATCTCATTTTCAGTATGAATTTTGATAATGGAGTGTTCCATTATTTAAAAAATACAGCATTTTTTTCTAATGTCTAAAAAACAGCGATTTTGGAGATGTAAGGTTTGAACCCCATAAAAGCACTATACAGGGTAGTGGGGAGCAAATAACGTCCTCAGTAAAATGCATTTTGTGTTTGTGCTACAGTTTCTTAGATTGGAAGTTTGGTTCTCAGCGGAGTTCTTCTACAGTTTCTGGTGGCAAGAACGCAGCTGTTCAGTCCCTTAAACTCCTTTGGTTTTTTAGCAAAATATCCTTTATTCAAAGTTTCGAGAGAGTCCCAGTGGAAAGGTTGTTTACTTATACTAACAAGCTGTCTGAATATACAAACCTTATTATCACACAAACCGTGTGACTCAGTCTGGCCGCTGCTCTTTTCCCCCCTCTGCAGATTTCTATTTCAATAATGACGCTGCATATTCTCATTCTGTTGACGTGCGAGTGTGGCGCGCGTCACAGCACTTTGTCAAATATGTGCACTGAGTTAAAACACACGCATGCTCAAAAGGAGGTACGGGAAGGAGGCGGAAAACAAACATCATCTGACAAGTTTGTGGCACATTTGGTTCAGACAGTGTGATTCCCTCTGGATCTAAGAGAGTGGTAGCGAGGAGATGGAGGTGTGGGAGAGGAGGGCAGATAGAGAGACAGAGAGAACTCCGCCAGAGCCATTGTTCTTCCATGTGGAAAGGTGACATAAGAAAAGTGTGAAAGGGCTCACCAGAGGGAAAGGGTTATTGAAGAGAGGGATGGGGAGGGAGGAGAGATGGATGGAAAGAGAAAAGGTTTCAAGAGAGGCTGTAAGAGTGTGAGGATGTAAAGATTTCTGATGGTTGTAAGCCAGCTGGAACAGTTGTTTTTCTGGTGAAAAAACTATAAGTGTACTTGAAGGACAGGTTCAGGCTACATCCACAATAATAACCTTTCATTTCTTATAAATGGCGTTTGAAAATGAAAACGATCTCCGTCAGGTGGACACTTCACCACCCCATGAGAAATAGTCTCCCTGCAGACTATCAAGTCTGAAAACACACATCACATGACCATTACATGCAGTGGGCATGCACATACAAAGTGTTTGCTGTTTGTCTCTTGTGCATATAGGAAGAATTTAATTACACAATTGCTGCTAGCATATGCTGCTGGTGGTCAGGGCTCATAGATACATACAGGCTGCTGTTATTTGATTTCTTCTGTAAAGGGTCATGTGATAGGAGCATGATGAATCAGAGAAGGTCATGTCGTGACTGATAAGACCCAGTCAGGAGGCAGGTGTGGGTGTTTGCATCATTGCCTCCAAAAGCCTTGATCTCTGCCCTTCCAGACAAGAATGCAACCCTTGAGTTTTCAAATTAAATTGTGGTCAGCAGTAGGTGTTTTTGGACCGCAGGAACCATTTCATAGTTCTGGGAACCTATATTTAACAACCTCCCGTTTTATTGCATCTGCACAGCAGGAGTCGTGAACTATTACAGTTCTTAGAACTTCCTTTTGAGGAACTTTTTTGGCTCCAACTCCAGAGTAGGTACTTTTGATGCACATGAGGAACTATAGTGACATAAATGTAAGCTGATTGGTTAAACTCAAAAGCCTGCGCAGACAACCGCCGTTTTTTAAAACCCGACAGCTGTATAGACAACACAAAATACACACCAGAGCTTGTAAAAAGATTGTCTTTGTTTCGTTGTTGTATCGTCTTTGAGATGTAATGGCGTTCAGCAAGAGATTCATGGTACATTACCTCCACATACTAGACAAAAACATGGAGCGGTAATGCAGTAGCCTTTATTTGTTGTTGTTGTTGTTGTAAGTCATGCAAAAGTTATGTTGTAAGTCGCAGAGAAGTGACGTTAGTATACCAACGACCAATTTATGTACCTAACATAGGGGGATCCTCTTGGCGGTCAGAGAGCCAATAGGAAAAAGCTCTTACAGGTGTTTAGTTCCCCAGAAACTCCCCAGGCTGTCTGTTCTACTAACCCTAACCCTTCCCTTCCAAACATGACCACTGTGGAACAAAATAGTAGCAAAATCCTGTTTACACGTCTTTGCATTGACCTCATACGCAACCACCACTTATTTTTTTGCTTTAAGTTTATTTTGAAACACTTTTATATTGCCAGAACTTCTTAGGATGGTCACTATAAGGCCAGTATGAAGAGAAGGGATGATTACACACATACAATCTAATATCATATATGTGTATGAAGACTTTAAACATAATAACATAATTTAAAAAACATACACTAAGATAAACATTTTTTCCAGGATTGCTTCAAACACCATACAAGTACTCAAATGCATTCTGTCTGTCTCTCTCTTTCTACACACACACACACACCCACACACACACGCAACGTATTTTGTCTGCTGGTCAGACTTGATGCTCCCAGCAGTGGCATATCAGGCCATAATGAAGGCTCGTTGCACGAAGTCTGGCAGTGTGGACAAACACTCTTTCTGTTTCCCCACTCACTCATATACACACACATTGAGTCACAAACAAAAACAAAGGAACGCTTAAGTGGGTGAGTGAGAGCAACACTCCCCCAGCGTCTCACACGCATAAACACTCACCCAGCAGAGGCGAGGCGAGAGCGGCGGAGCCCCCTGCCAGGTTATATGGAGGGACAGAGTGTTCTGAGTTACTGCACGGTGCAGCCACTCTCCACGGCAGCACCATACAGAGTCCATAAAGCATGATGGATGGCCTATCATCATTTACCTCTTTGGTGACTTCTCAATGCTGTCACACCCCACCAAGCACATGCATGAGGGGTGAGACGCACCAAAACAGACAGGCAAGCAAAGGCAGAGCATAATGACGCAAACAAAAAGGCAATGCAGACAAAATGATGCTAAAGGGAGGATTAGAGAGAGTGGCAGAGGGAGGGAGGAAGAGAGGGAGAAGAAAGACAGCGAGATGGATGAGGGGGCATCTTTGATGTTTGCTAGAATTAATGCACACTCAGTCACATACCCAAACAGTTGCACACATACACACACACTCGCTATCACAAAAGAAATGAACCATCCCATGTCCCTTCTCCCCTTTGATGACAGCACCCCACACACGTGGAGGCTGTATTTAGAGCATGCAAAATCTACTGTCTCCTCCTCTCTCCTCTTCTCTTCTGCTCTCCATGTCACAGAAGAGGGAGCAGGAGGAGGACAAGAGGGGGAGACAGAAAGAGAGACAGAGACACAGAAAGAAGAAGACTGAACACCAGATGCATCGAGATGGTCCAGTGATAGTTTTCACGTCACAGCGAGTGAGATATCTAAAATGGGAGCAAGAAAAGAGAAAGCGAAGGGAAATAGAGGGAGTGTGTTTGTATGTGTGTGTGTGTGTGTGTGAGTGTGTGCGTGTGTCAGGGGGAGAGCGTCTGTGGCGAGAACAGTAAATAACTTTCATGAGAATGAGTGCAGCCAGGGAGCCAGAGGGGCCACCAGGCTCAGAGTCCGTGCTTCGGTGGAAAGTAAAGCACTCTGCATGTGACGAGGCTGAATTGAACCTTGAACCTGAGGCTTTCTTACACTTGTTATTTTAAAGAAACACTTCAGTGATTTTGTGTTGCTTTTATAAAAGGTTGGGGGACTCACAAGAGAGAAAAAGAGATTAAAAACACAAAATCAAAAAAATATGTGCAGAAGGGGCTGAAATATCCTGACTTTCAATCTATTGCACGAGTGAAACTAATGGAAGCTACATTTCCTATCATTCAAATTGGGAGTATTTTTTTTCGAATTCATTCCGAATGAGTCTTTCAGGTTAACTGTTTACATGGACGCAAATAAAGTGATCATTAAAACGTGTGTGTACATGAACCAAGCAATTAAATCAGAATAAACTCACGGTGACATGTGCAGTCAAGTTTTGGCAGTCAAATTCATTGAAGACAGTAGAAGAAGAACCTTTTACTTCCATAAACAACTGTCAAAATTCTCTGTCGCTCGCCTGTCTCCCTGTCAAACTTCTTCCCTCTCGTACGTGTCAGTTGACTCCAAGACAGTCTCCGACCAGTATGGATCCATACCGTGTGCTTCAATCCTTAGTTGTATTTCTGGTTTTCTC
>JAQFJB010000012.1:21486218-21499023 GCA_029874875.1 Naso minor | reverse complement strand
TAGGATGAGGAATCTTATAGCCAAGCTGCTTTCTTTAATTTCAAATAAAATATGAAGATAATTATCTCAGTGCATTATCAATGGTGGTCAGTTCAAGCTGGATAATGTCTAAAAATGGCTTAATTTCCTCTCTTGTGAAAAATAAAAGACAACAGCCTTCATCAGTGCCAACCTTTCTGTCAGTCTGTGATGTGGCCCAAGGGGCCCCAGACACTGGCTACGAGCTCCGAGGCGCTGATGGACAGATATGTTGGTGCATTCACATGTCCAGTGTCTGGGAGATGTGATTACTTCTGACAGCTTGTTTGTTCTCATTCCACCTGGCTGGAGCCAACCCCTGAGCTCCACCACAGGACAAAGCTGCTACTATGCAAGCAACAAAACAGACACGTTAATAAACCTTCTCAAGCATTTTCTCAGCCAAGCTATAATACACAGTCCAGTTGATCAGCTAAGGAAAGCACCAAGCACCTAGAATATAGTTTATGATAAATTTTCGAATAACAGTATTCCACAAGAACCACCTAACTTTTGGACATTTTACATTAAAATAATAACACATCCACGTGGTATTTTTTTCCTAATAGTGATCTCAGATTAATAAAAAATAAGCTGTTATTACAAACAGATTTTTTTTAAATTGGCTTTCCTATAAATGCATTTTATTATAAATCAGTAACCTCCAGGTTTTCTTATCTGCTCCATATCACATTAATTGTCCACTTAAGCGAAAATAGACCTGGTTGCTGTTAATGTAAATGTAAATCCATGTTTGTCTGTTGTCACAATAATATCGATGCATTTTCAAAGTATTATTTGCATCAGAGCAACAACACAGCTGGGCCAAAATGGTTGGTTTACCACTTCAGTCCAGACTGATTTTTTTTTTTTTTTGGGTCATTCCTGGTTTCCAGAGGATGAATCCTAACAGCTTTTGGTGATATCTTGATTATTTCTTACAATGAAGCTCACAGTTTTGTTTTTTACTGACACGTCTTGACAGCCTCCGCTTAACTTGCCATGAAATTTTATATTTAATTTGATTTGTATTTCAGTATTTTAATTTGGTCCATGTTCCATCTGCTAACAAAGGATTTGTGACCTCTACTGCTGTCAGACACCAGGGGGCGACCCACATATTTGCTTCACTTTTGATGAGACGTAACTTTGTCCATTCTTTTCTACGTCTATACCGTATGTTGTAATTGTAGGTGATTCCTTTACCCCCTGGACTAGCATCTTACATCAGCTTACAATTTTTCCAACGAATTCTTCACTTTAATACAGATGCACTTTGTGTGTAGTGCTTATTTGCAAATATTAGCATGCGCACATGCTAAACCAAGATGGTGGACATGCTGGACCTGCTATACTCAAGTCTATTAGTCTTATTATTATGAAGAGCAGCTACCATGTAGATCCTTGTCTTCACAGACACGCAGTTTTCAGTCACTTTCTACCTGTTACTTTGTCTCTCTATGCTTACCAGCAAGAAAAACTCAACAATTCCTGCAGATATTTCACATTAAAAGCCTTGTACCGGTGAATGAAGTGGTTATAAAGGATTTACATGTGCTGCCGCTGCTGCCCAGAACGACTTATAACAAGGCTTATAAAATCAACTGTCCAAATCAGGGAAAATTCAAAGAGATTTTAAGCATAACAGAACATGCATCTTTGAGAAACTAGCATCACTGTGAACTACAGTTGTGGCTGGACTTTGGGAAACTTTGGAGACTGTTTTGAAGAAATGGATTTGGTGCCCGTGTGCAGCCATGTGGTGACATAACGAGAATGTTTGTGCAATAACTGATGCGTCTGTTTTTATGATCCTGGCTGCTATGCATCTCCACAAAGTGCTTGGCTGTTTACAGAGACATCAAAACAAATCAATAGCCTGTGAATGGACAGGTCACTAAACACTGACTCCCTCATTAAGACAACCAGCTCATATTTTACAGGCACACATGAGCACACACAAACACTACAAATACAACCCACTCACACATCCAAAAATAGGTAAAGAAAAACACACACCCTTAACCTTTTAGAGCATTCCTGCTGGAAAGCCAAATTCTATCTAATCCTAAACAAAATCCCTACTGTTCATGTCTCCTTATGCCTTCACTGTAGGTTGACAAATAAAAAAACATCCTACTCAGTAAATGAAGTCAAGAAAGTTTTTCTATGTCATGTTGCTGGGAGCATGAAATATTTGAATGATTGTTCTCTAGCAAAGCTCAAAGAAAGCCATGGAAACCTGAAAAGAAATTATGAAAGTTTGTCAAGGACACAACTTCAGCTCATCTATTAAAAAATATTTTAGGGCATTCATGTAATTCTTCAGAGGCTGGACTGAGCTCGGCTAAACGTAACCATTTTTGGAGTAAATCTTTAACCTCCTGGTGAGACGCTATGAGGAAAGTTGCTGCGTGGCAAACTCCATCGACTGAAAAACATGCACACACACACACACACACACATATGTGCACCTCCACTGTTCAAAGCCACCGAGGAGAGGGGAGGCAGACTTTTGAAGGTGGCCCCCTGAGTTGCAGACCACTCTCCACTCATGCACATTCACAAAGCATATCATTAAACATAATAGGGTTTTTATCACCGACTGTCAAGAAATACCGCTGCATTTGCATTCAAATTTAATTTGCCATACTGAAGCTCATGCATCCAAGAAATCTTCCTGTACACCCTCCACCTTGTGTCACACACATATGCACACACACACATACACACACACAAACATGAACATGCCGCTCATGATTTTTAATACCACCATAAACTGGGAAGATGTTGCATAAAGTCCCTATATTTTAGGCTCACAATTCTGTGGTGCTGGGACATTTACTGCTGTTATTTCACTATATAGTGTGAACACATACAATCTTATATAATCTGTGATTGCTATTTAGTTGATGCAGAATTTGAAGACATCCAGTAAGTAATTTGGGTTGCTCGATGGAATAACGTGTGAATCTTTTAAGCATCCAAGTAAATCCATTCATTAGCCAAAAGTTTTAGTTCCACTAAACTAGAAGTATGATGTAGAATAATGAATGTCAAAACAAATTACTCTAAAAATAATTGAAAAAGAAATGATCAGCCTGTAGGAGCATTTTTACCTTTTGTCCTCTAATCTAAAACAAATGCAATCACTTACATCGGAGGACTGGAGCTATTTTGAAAAAGTGAGACTCCTCGTTCCTCAGCCTCTGTGTCTCTTTTCACCTGGAGTAATGCAGACTCCATTTCACCGACAAAATATCCTCTGTAGAAGCTGTCAAAGTGTTTACCCACAGGCCTGAGTCCCTATCTGAGGCCTGACATCTAATATAGAGAACTGGCCTGCAGCGCCCACAACCTTCCCTGCCAAACGTCCACGCGGAGAATGAGAGGGAGAGGGAGGGGGTGGGGGGAGTGGAACAGAACGAGGGGGGTGAGACAGACAGGACGAGCTGCTGGGGCAAGAGGGGAGGGAGATGAAGAGGAGAGGGGGTTAGAGGAAAGGAAGGAAGTACAGGGGGGTGAAATGAGAAGGAGAGAATGAGAATGTGTTCTATTTCTCAGTAGTCTTCTCTCAGTAGAAAAGCATAAAGTTACAAACAAACGAACAAACACTACAGTATGTCTTTACCGAGCGCAAGGAGAATCCCAAGGGGGCCATGCCTTACCTTTGCCTTTGTCACCAGTGGCATTTTGTCAACTGAAAAACACAATAACATGATGCATCATTATGCATGAGGGCTAATGACACTGAGATTGATAAACATTTCACACTGAATATCTGCAACTCATATATGTTCATGAATTTGTTCTGCAGAATTTCTTCAGGTATTTACAACATTGTCATTGTTGTTAAAGAGATGGAATATTCAGTCCTTTAAAATCGAATCAACTTTCTCGGGAAAAACAGTGTTTTTCCTCAGGTGTTTATGCAATAAATGTGCTACTTTATCACTTTATTGTACCTTTGGAGTGTGGAGGGTAATGAAAGGTACATGTTTTACAACCTATAAGGAAGACATTTCTATAAAATGGGAGCTTCCTCTTGAGCACCATCAAGTTTTACTATCGTCTTTAGCTTGCACAAGGAGAGAAGAACCTAAACGGTGGCTGCCTCGCCCTCTTAAACAGACACATGCAAAAAAACCCACACTTACGCATGCTGTCGAATGCAGCCAAATGTGCTCATGTTATATGTACTGTATGTGCACACAAACACACACACACACACACGCCACACACGTTGGCTGCACAATGGGGGACCTCAATCCAATTAGCTTGATTATTAATTAAAGCATGCACTCAGAGGAGAGCTGGCACTGGTGGAGGCGGCCCAAAGGGGGCGTCTGCTGAGAGGGCTCTGGACTCACTGTGGCAGGAGGTGATTAGGCTGCTTGCCTGACACACCTATCCACATTCTCAACAAACACACACACACACATACACCACATCACATCACATGCACAGTGCAAGCATGAACTTGATGAGTTCACACAAATGACAAAAGGTGGAACTCTGTATCCTTTTTTTTTTTTTTTTTTTTAGGCGCTCAAGGAAATCCACACACCCACCTTTATACTGTGTATATAATTTCTGCACATTCAGTCATTGGATTTTTATACATATATCTTTGCGTCTTTATGAAAGTATGTTCACTGCTTTTCCGGCAAAGCATATGCTGCATGGAGAAAGAGGAAAGTAAATGGAAGGTTGAATAATTGCTGAAAAGGAAACAACATTATGGAGCAGCTGCAATCGACTGTTTGTGTGAAATCTCCAGAAATGAAAAGGACGTGCTTGATTTCATCTGAATGATGTGATTTCCGTTGGCATTGGGATTAATGTTTCAAGCCTTAATTTTTTAGAAAACAAAATACTTCGACTTCTGAACAATTCTGTTTTGTGAAGGTTTTAATTTGAAATGGTTTTGAAAGATTCCCATATTGTATTGTACCTGCTCGAGTAACATCTCTTAAAACCCTCTTCCTGTGATAAAGCATTTCAACCGCAACAAAATATTAGTAGGACTGATAAACTGCTGAAATAGATAATGTACCACAATTTTCAACATTCTGTCTCACCTCACTCACCTTCACATGAAACATGCTGCTATGAAGCTGCTTGTGGACCGACTTCCCTGAACCACCATCAGAGAGCTGGGATGTTCTCTGTTTGATGTTAAGCATGTATATCCAGATAGATATAACATATTTATGCAGAAATATGTTACATTCATATGTTATATATTACTAACTTTACCATCTCTGAAAGTTTTACTTGGGATTAGCACACTATTTTGACACACATATGCATGTATTTTTAACATTTGTATTAATATTCTGTATGGCATATAATTTAATGTTTCAGTTTTTCGTCTCATGTTTTCTCTATGGGAGTGAAAGATATAAACGTCACAGACACCATAGCCAAGATTAATTTCGTGTTAACTATATACTATTTTAAAAGGTCCTTGCTCAGTGTTAGATATTATTGCATGTGATGAGGATGGGGCAATGAAACACAGCCTTGGAGGCAAGGCTCCTCTCATCGTTTCATCCAAAGCATCGAATTAATGCGTTCTGCTGACCCCCTGACCCGCTGATTTACATTGCATCTCCAAGACATGGGTTGTAATAAATGTGGACCAACGTATCCTCTCTCTCCTGACTAACCGGCTAATGTAATACGCAGTGTGCGGAGCTCCAACAGGGACATTTAATGAAAATGAGGAAGCGGAGAGAAAAATGGGAGAAAACCTTTCTGAAATTAATCGAGGACCTCTATTAAAGAAACAAAGGTGGAGGAAAAAAAGACCATAATTGAAATCCCACACAGAGGGCTTCTCTTTTCTTTACCCTTTCTATGGCAGAACTTTCTCATGTGCCAACTTTTGATGTTGTTCTCACCAACGAGCCAAGAAGGGGCTTCACATTACACAGGTACATTTCCCCCCTCAAAGTGTTTTGAGTAAACTGAGTGATTTGACAGATGCTCATCTGCAAGCATCTGATAAGCATCTCAAATGGGAGCTGAGCCAGAGAGACTAAAATACAATGTGCAGCTGCAAGGAAAATCAGCCCAAAGAGTAAACAGATTTTTGAAATCCTTAAAATTGAATTTATGCGAAACCGTTACAAATGAATGCATCATATTTATCAAAAAGTGATGCAGCAGGGGACTGCATAAGGGATGGCCTGTTGCAGAAGCAAACTTGGCAACTGCCAAAAGCAGTGCCTCCTGGAGGCTTCCACCCACAAAGCCTTGCTCTTTTTTCTATTGACTAATTGGTTGTGTTTTCGAGACTGCATCCAAAGATTCTAATATTAAAACTAGTACAGCACTTAACAATGTCCATCTCCACATGAGTTCAGAGACAGAATATCTTCAGATAGATTTGATCACATGAGTAAAATAGACATTTCATCATAGATTCTCTTCCCATCGCCTGCTCCGGTTGTACATCGTACATGTGTATAAGCAAGATAGTAGATACTGTAAGGATTGTAAGAATACTGGCATGAGCCCAGACACCCTAGAGGGTCAGAGGTCCACCAAACACAATACCCCGACTGTCATTGAAAAATTCATACACTGACAAGTTACATGAACATTAAAACTGACTTCAAAGAAAATATCCCAGATGCTTAAGCAGTCCCCTCGAGAGCAAAGAGCGAAATTCATTGAGAAAAGCCTTCAGTGCTGTTTTTTTTCTTTTCTGTCAATGAAGAACTACTTTCAAGTTCAGATATAACTGATGTTAAAGCATCTATGCGGCTAGGAGCTGCCAATGTTCTTTTTAAGTGAACACTTGCTTTTTTCGTTGGGTGTCACACTTTAACCACGCCCGTATCTTTAGGTGATTTCTCAAAGGACGCCGATTCCAAAACAGTGCTCATACACCTTTTCTCAGTTTCCATCGTCACTTTAGGTAGTATTAAATTTATGTCCACAGTCATTTCTTTGTTTGTCATGTCTTGCTCCCTCATATTTCCCTGTTTTTGCTAGTTCTCCATGTACTGTTTCCTGCTTGTGTGCCTGCCAGCCTCTACTCACCAATTCAGTCATCTGTAAGACTGTTTTGTTAATAAACCTATCCACTCTGCATCCGCCGGCCCTCTAGTGTCTGACCTTCCTCTCACATGTTGATTTTGAACATCATTCTTGAATTTACGACTATAAAAACATTCAAAAACTGCTTCTTATAACCCTTAATTCCATCACCTTAAAGCTTCATTTGTTGTTGAAATTTAAAATCAAACCTACATAGTCATTGCTAAACCAAAGACGCACAAAACATTAGGTAGTTTGTCCTTTAGGAACTATTACTATTACTGTTTAGGTAATTTGCAGTTTGAATAATGGAAAGGCTAACATATATATATTGAAGGCAAGTATTTCTGCCTGCTCTGAGGATCAAATCAAATTTGAGAAAAAAAAAAAAAAGATAATTTTTCTGAAGTTCATATTGTATTTTTGGATTGTTCTCCATGAGGTGGTTCTGGTCAATTTAATTAATTAATTAAACTAATGAGTATTGTTATAGTGATACACTTTCCCCCTTTAATCTGTCAGAGGTGTCCTGGTCTGTTTGGCTCACACACAGCTTGATAACATCACTGACTCTCTGCAAACTCGCCTGCAAAGAGTCTGATTGGGTCAGTTGTTTGTCTGACTTGAACAAGATGTTGACAGGGACAAAAACAAATATCTGAGCCTCTAGACCAAATCTAAAATATGGATGGGAGATCAGGCTCTAAACATGCCAGATACATGATGGTGATTTATCATATAAATGCAAAAAGTGGGGTAAGTTTACGGAAAAGTTCTGTATTTTTGACCTTATACCCAATTTGTGGGGTGTTTCCCATGGAGTCGAACATACAATCGTTTCACTGATCGATCCAGTTTTGAGCTTTGTACAATTTTCCTGCAAGCTCTCGCAGCACTACAGTGAAAACACATTGGGCAATCGTAAAAGCGTTGGAAATGTATTTTCCGAGACGGAGAAGCTCATGCCGTATTCGTAGTCTCAGAATACTCTCCTGTAAACTGTATCACTTGCCATGGTCTGGACATAAGCATTATCACTGTGAGTAGATGCGGGACAGCAGGAGCTCCAGCGGGAGCTTCCTGCTTCTCAGTGCCGAGCAGGGATGCTGTCACCCCAATGGGAGCTTGCTGGAAGCATTGGTACAGGCAGATGAATTTTTTCCACAAGCTGTTAATACTCCGTTTGATAGAGTTCCCTTAACAATTTAGGAATTACAGGCGTTTTTATACACGATCTCCCCATTTTCAGAGGCTCAAAAGGAAGTGGACAAACTAACGTAACTGTAAACTGGAGTGTCCTCCTCAGCAGTGAAAAGCAGGAAATTCTCACTCTCCCACTCATGGTGATAATGTTTATAGTCAAGTCATGTACGTTAATGTACGTCCATTGTAGCTCAGCCACAGCTCACAGGAAAACAGAAGAAAGCTCAATACTGGACTGATCAGTGAAATTATTGTCTGTATGTTCCAGGTCCATGAGAAACACCTCACACATAGGTGCTGTGTTCCAAATCGCATACTTCCATTAGTACACTTCAGTGCAGTACACTTATTGTGTAGTGTGCGCTAATCTTGACAGGATAGTGTTGTCCCTAATTGTGCGCTACCATTAAACTTACCAGATGTGACAACATTTTTTTTAAACTGCCTCTTCTTCTTCAACACTTCGTTTTTAGTGATGAATTGTAAACAGATGTAGCTATGAGCACATTAGCTAGCTAGTGGATGCTAATATTAGCTAGCTAGCCAACAGTACCAAATCATTACAGACCTAACAAGCATTACTGATGGTGGCTATCTGACAACAGTATATACACATAGTAATGCTCAGTGCAAAAACATGTAAAACTTACACTTTTACAATGCAGCGACATTCACTGTCACCAGGTTGGTAGTGCAAGGAAACTCTTGGCTGTAATCCCCTGCCGCCATTTCGAAAGTGGAGAAGTTTGTGACAAAGCTTCTGCTACATCACTAATATGGTGTTTGTTGAGGATGTGAAGTGGATATTGTTCAGCAGTCAATTTTTGGACCGTTTTCAGTGTGCGAGTAGTACACTGCATTTTCACATACTTCTCGCGCACTTATGCACTCAGAATATTGAATATTTAGTACAGAAGTAAACAATTTGAAACACAGCTAGGGTCTAAGGTAGAAAATACCAAACTTATCCTTGTATCAACTTTCAGGTGACTAACGACTAATGAATATTATATTCTATTTCTGCTATATTTTGCAAATAGATCTCCATTAATCTGACTCACTGGACCTTTAACTCTATCTACAGACTTAATGGTATTAATCCTAAGGTCTTCCTAAATATTTTCTAAATCTTGCTAAAACCTTGACTGTTATCCAAAAGCCTCAATTTACAGTCAGTAAATCATCTCAGACTGCCATATCTTGACCTACATTGATTATTCTGTAGACTAAAAGCACTTTCGT
Source organism: Naso minor (assembly GCA_029874875.1). Classification (NCBI taxonomy): domain Eukaryota; kingdom Metazoa; phylum Chordata; class Actinopteri; order Acanthuriformes; family Acanthuridae; genus Naso; species Naso minor. Next base: position 21,489,510 of record JAQFJB010000012.1, on the reverse strand, counting down.
AGGAGCAGTAAACCATTTTGTGTAGCCAAATCCTCATTGTGTAACAACACAAACAAACTGTATTCTGCCACATAGAGGCCATGTCCATTTTACAAGTGTCTTTAAACCCGCTGAACCTGCCATGGCAGCTGTCCAGAGTGCTGATTCTAGAGTTGTCCCGAGTGCTCGCTGTCGTTTGTGCTGGCTGGCTGGGATCCCACTAACTGGACCAGTGGCCAATAGTTTGTCTTCACCAATCAGACTCATCATTTGCCTCATCTGAAACACACTATACTGTATATCCTGAGTCTGCCAAGGAACCATCAGCTTCCTGCCTTTGCCTGACTGGAGAGATAGATTATTTTGTTTGTTGCTTAATGTCTGCAGCAAGTTTCAGTTACTTTATTCCAGTATTTCCTGGCAGGAGTCTTCCTTTGTTGTTGTGGTGAATGGAATGAATGAATGGATAACGGCTTTATTGTTATCATGGTTTTATTATTATAATAATTATTAAGGATAATAAGAATAAATCTTAAATACTCCCTTATTTTTCATATAGTATGTGTTGAATAATAGTATTTTTTGTGAAGAATATTTCAATCACATATGGTGCAAATGAATGGTACTGTATACGGGCATGGCTAAAAATATAGATTCATAGTTTTGTTTTTCAATTCTTTTTTAATATGAAAGATGTGCTGAAGTATTGTCTTCAGGTTTCCACTTTGAGTGCTGCCCTTCTACATCTATTTAAAACCACCAATCCTGCCTGAGATGGAAGTACACTCAGAATGTGTGTTTTGCTCATATGTAACAAACACAAATATAATAGAGCCATTGTTTAAATGCTCTCACTGAAATACAATTTGTCCTTAATGAACTTGTTTAGTTGATAACGTAACCAAAGTTTTTTCCTTTAGTTTAATTTGAACTGATCTTGTCTTTAAGGCCCTTATGCTGGGCTTTGTAAAAAAGGTGTTGGGAGTGAGTGTGTTGCTGGGAGTAAATAAGGTTGGATAACAGCTTCTGTCTGTGTGTCTCTTTCACTTTGTAAACGATGTGACTGAGGCTTAGGCGGGACCCTAGATCCCAAGGTTGAGGAGATGTCTGTTGATTGGTGTAGACATTTCCTGTACAAAGACCGCCACCTGCTCCATTCACACACACACACACACACACACACACACACACACACACACTCACGCACACACACAGATATATTTACCAACACACACAAATATGCACATGTGATCACACACACACACGCACTCTATCCTCTGGGGACAGGTGGCATAGACCATACGTGGGCGATGCAGCTACCACAGAAGTGATTCTTTACTGCCACCATCCTATCTGATTCTACAAGATAACCTTTGTAGAGCAAGGACACAGAGAGACAGAGACACTGTCTGACAACATCAACTTCTCCTAGATGGCTGAGGTGAATAGGGGAGGTTTTCAGTGCACCTGAGCTCAGGGCTGTATCTTAAAAACTGACTTTTTTTCTTCTTCTGTTTAAAGTTGTCATTGTATGTTTAAAATACCTTTTCATTTTCTTTTCTACTCAGTTGTGGCGGTTTAGTAGCCTGATTAGAAATTATAGTGTGTTGATGTGTAAGAATTAGCAGCACACTGACTAATGTATCCCATCTCCTCTTGCTGGAGCTACTTTTTACATTCCAGCAGGCAAAAAATTTTGCCCTTCACACCTTTCAAACAAGACTGTCTCGAGACTGTCTTGTGTAAAGGGTAAAAGCAAGGCCGTTTTCAACATTTCAGGCACTTAAATGGCCAGGGCTGAAAATTGAGTTTGTCGAAAGTGCATAATGGGAATCTGTTAGAGAGGAATGAAAATGGGTAGAAAGGAATGCCATTGTGGAGGAAAATATCACCTGTGATGTGGCATTTGAATTAGATATGAATGCATTACAAAACTTCTGAAATATCTCAAACTTTGAATAAAGGAAAAGTGTCATGACCCAAACCTCTCTACACACTGCATAACTTCAAATGATCAATACCTACATTGTATTTTACTGAAGCCTGAAATTATTTCACAAGCTGAAAAATGCCAAGATGTAAAAGGAGGTTTGTTGGAAGAACAAACATTTGAAAAGGAATAAATGTCAGTGAAATTTACATAAGTCAAAATGAGCCAGAGGAGTTTTCCTGCCATTTTCTCTCACAATGTATAACTTCTGTATTTTTTTCAACCCACAGAATACATATTCAGTTGAACTGAAACTATAACTTGCAGTATATTGATGAATTCAATCTCGGGAGATGAAAAAAAAAAACACATAGAGAGAGAGGGATAATGACAGAATTAAAATACAACACAAGTCTTTATGATGATTGCAGAAGAAGTGAGTGTGTGCTGCAATGTGCCAATAATACACAATAGAATTGCCAGTAGCATTTATTTCATGCTGTGTTTAATTCTGCAGGAATAATGATAAAAGGAAACAATCAAAATGCATGCAACACAATAAAGAGGGCGACAGAATGGGCTATTACTCTCCCACAGGGAATGATTGAGCCCTAACTGGGGGTTGGCTGAATAAATCATACTCCTATCTACAGTTGCTTATGACCTCCAATCCAGCCACCAGCTTCTCCTCTGAGTTTCTTTCTGTATCCTTTGTGTGAGCATATTTGTGCACATTTATAACTAGTTCTTACTGGTCACATATGGCAGCTTGGTCAGAGCCTTAGGTGTCACTTTTTTAAGCAGAGGGGCCTCCTGCAGCTTCTGCTAAGCAACTAAAGTAACTGTAAAGCCACCAATGTAAACCCATAGAAATATTGGATGCTTAAGCGGGCCATACATCGGGTCGGCGTCGCGTCACAGTTGGGGGCGGAGCATTTCGAGGGGGAAAACAATCTTTTCCCCATTGCCGATAGCACTGTAAGCGCGCAAATTTTAAATTTTGATATCAATGCTAAACACTAAAATGTCATACACGGAGTCATCGCAGCCCATTGACAGGGATTGATACCTTTGAAAAATAACTTTAATAGGATCGGATTCTTGTCCGTATCTTATTAAAGAATGGATGAATGATCCAACTAAATGGCCTGAAGTTTCATTCCCTGATATCTTCTGCTACCTGGTTGAATCACCTGGCAAGAGGCAAAATCACATTCATGGATTAATTAAACCTCACATAATTCCTATGTCTGACAAGGAAATTAGCACGTTTTAGTGAATTTGTTCACCACACAATGAATGGTCATCATGAGCTGCATATACATATTGGTTATTGACGACTCGGTATATCACGCAGGGATCTACCATACGTTAGCATAGCTG
>JAQFJB010000012.1:21246693-21256847 GCA_029874875.1 Naso minor | reverse complement strand
GATTAATTTTCTGTTGATTAACTAGATTGATCAATTTATCACTGCAGAAACTTTGAAACCAGAGGGGAAGGAAATTATGATCTATTAATATGGATGCACAATATTATCCACGATATTATCAACACGTTATCAATATTGGCTTTAAAATTAAGTATCAGATATCAGCCAACACAGTATACATAAAAATACTGCATGTAAACTCCATTATAGAAAAGACTTGATGATCCCTGTAATTCTGGGTAGGGAAAAAAATACACATACACATCGGTATCTGTATCGATTATCAGCCAAATGAGTTGTAAAATGTATCAGCCAAAAATCCAACATTGTGCATCCGTTTTTATCAGCTTTTTATGTACTGTGCACAAGCAAAAAGCTGTAATAGAAAGATGTCTGCATCGTAAATAAGCTTTTCAGAGCAAAAATTCTTTAACTCCAACATGTTTTCACGTGGAAAGTGCATGTGAAGGCAGAAAATGTTCAAACTAGTGCATTAAGTTGTTTATGGTGTGATCAGAGGGGTTCATAAGTGCCATTTCAGCCGATTCCCTATTCTGACATGGGGAAAAATAAACACAGAAGTGCTGATTCAGTCATAACAGAACTCTGAGAAAGGTTCCCTATCGCAAAAAAAAGTGTGTGCATGTGTGTTTGTGTGCGCTGCAGCACTCTGGTGATAATTTTGTACTTTGCGATAAATAAACTTGAATGGGTAGACACACGGTTTAACCTCCCAGACCATTAATAGCATTACTAACAGTGACGATCTTCACTTTGGTTGTTGCTATTTTTGTTTTGTCTTCCAAGAACTGAACTTCTTACGCGCGTATCTTTTTCCACTAGATAAAAACGTACAATTAATACAAACACGCGCTGATAAACTACAAATGGTACAGAGAGAAATATCTTCTTTGCAAATAACTTCGAAATGCAGTAAAGTCTAATGTACAGAGAGCCGTTGTTGTGCGCTGTGGTGGGTGGTGCAAGAAAGTTAACGGAGGGGAAATAACACGTAGTCCATGCAACTTAAGTGGCATTTATTAATTGTCAATCGTTGTTGAATCAGGCCAGTGTTATTGCTCTGTTTTAATTTATTATATTTCAATAAAAAAAGACTGGGTACAGCCTACCTATCAGTGGAAGCCCCCTCGGCAGCTCCAGGCACAACTTGTTTGCCACAACTCCCACAACAGAGGAGGCATCAAGGCATGCTGCGTATCCGCCTTGTCTACGCTCACTGCATTATGGGAAATGTAGTCCAGTCGGTGGGAAGAGAACTCTTTATTTTCTCATTCTGCACAGATTACACTGTTTTACACGATTTTAGCGAATCACATAGGTTGAAAAACTTCACATTATACACTGGTTGTGTGATGAAATGTCATGTGCTTAAACATGTTTAAAATAACTTGGGGAAAATGAGCCTATTGATGGCAATTAGCACAGTTAGCATAAATACTTTCAGATTTCTAGGGCAATTGAGGGGCTATATGTGCTAAGCTATATGATGACCTCATTTGCACTGGTGGTAGGATTTTTTTTTGTCTACTATATGGTATTAATAGAAAGAAGGCTTACCCATAATAAGTAGCGTAATAAGTCTGTAATGGGCCACACCCTCAGTAAAGATTCATTGTTTACATTGCTCCAAAGATGCAATGAAGAGCTCCAATATTGCATTTAGAGAACCATCGCTCTAAAAACAGGATAAAAAATTAATGTCATTGACAGATACAAATTAGGACCATAGTGCTTGGTTCAATTTGATCACCTTAAAGCCCCTCATGGGAAGATCTTTGCTGCTGATTTAGCACCAAATTGTAAAAGTGTCCACACTGTATGTTGCGAGATAATAGAGGTGAGAGTACAGCCAACAGTAACATTACTCTTCTCATATCTTGTCTCACAGGGTTAATTAGTAGAGAATTAAACAGTAGTGAAGTTAATGATCCCTCCCATTGCCGGGGAACCTCCAGGACCCCCTGAGGGACCTCTGCTGGTCCCCAGTCCACATTTTTGAAGCCAGTACTCCAAGAATCCTAACGAAGGCACTCAGACACAAACTCTGGATGTATGATGTAGTGTCCGGCTTGGTAGGGCTTCACCACATGAAAGCAGCTGTAGCAGCCACTGTTGATAGACCTGTAGAGGAAAAATTCAGTGGGGTTTCATGTATGGCAAACTGAGACAGTTTTTTTATTACTATTAAAACATAAATATTTATTAAATTTAGTTTAGAATGCAGCTATAATCCTAAAAGCAATTGGTACTGGACCTCCGGAATAAAATGCTTCCAAAGTGGTGCTGAGCTGCTGGAGGGTAGCTGGTTTGAGGTCTTGCCTGAAACTGTGCACCTGCAGGTCGCCTGTCAAAAAACAAAGACCATTTCGTTGTTTTTACACAATAACAGGACTCTGTCATCATTTATGTTTATCTGCTCATCAAGTGTTTTAGGGTTAAAGGCCAGAGGAAGAGTCTAGAGGTCCTTCTCTCACCTGAGTTGATATGCTGAGACTGGGTGAACATTCCTCTGATAATCCATTCTAATGCAAAGAAAATCAATTGAAATCAGTGTGTTTTTAGTTTTATCTTTGGGCCACAGATTCAACTTATCAACTGCTACCTTTTGCAGTCCTTCAGTGCTGTATGGAGCTTTAATCCAGGGCCTACAGGAGGCTCAGTCAGCTGTGATTGCTGCAGTCTGTCAGCAGAGGGCAGAGCTTGTACCACTGATGGGTTCACAGAGGGTGTGTGGTTTGGTTTGCCAGTGTCCACTGCGTTTGGATAGTTGTCAGGACAAGTTGTAACAGGACTATGAAAGGATAAATGTTTGACAGGAGGGAAGAGGGGACAGCCAGAGTTCACAGGGGGTGAGAGGTGTGGTAGTGTGCGGAGTGGCCTGTAGTTGGACTGGAGACTCCGGGGAAACAGAAAGTCCTGAAAATAATGTAAAAAATGAACCAATCTGGGTAGAAATACATGAAACAGAAGATAAGAGGAAGAGCTCACGCTCACAAATAATCTCACCTACTCATTATCCACTAATTTGAATATTTTTACACGTACGGATACAGTGGGCTATCTAACATTTGATAGGTTTTTAATAAAGCATATGTACATCAATTATTTTAATTAGTATTTTTATTTAGTTAGCCATTTAAATTTCTCAAGCATGGATTTTCTTTTCAGTTACCTTAAATATTATATAAAACTTATCAACTGCTAAACTGTAAATCTTGTATATATTGTCACCTCTCACACAGTCATTAGGTTGTTTTTCCCTTTAGAATAGAGTGACTGTGCTCTGCTCTTAGGTCTGTTTACTTCATGTCAGGATAAATAAATGGGCATGAAGAAAGTGCCTAATTATAGATGAGATACAGCTTTCACTAAGCTTGCAGAGAAGTACAACCCTCCGCCCATTAGAGTCAGACACCAGTCTGGCTACAGGAGGAACAATGAAGAATGTGCCAATAATGAGTAACCCAATTAGATTTTTTTTGGCCTCAAATGCACCACCTGAAAATGCACTTTTAATTTAAATTATTTCTGTGACATTATTTCCTAAATCACATTGATTGAAGGATCAGCACTATCATGAATTCATTCACTCTGCTGACTAATTTTTAAAAAAATTTGACATCTCTTTGCACTGTCTTAAATAATTAGGTTATCCGTTCAAAACTCTGCAGTCAATGTTGCTGTGTATCTTACCGGCCGAGGCTGGGGGTTGTTCCTGCGGTGGGCAGAGGTGGGTCGAAGTTGTTCTCGTTTTATTCTGCCGGGAGAGACAAACTGCTCTTTGTACATGGTGGTGTAGAGCTGGGGAGCCATCTTCACTTATTATCACCTTGTTTTCCACTGCCTCCCCTCCGTCTGAAAGTCATGAGCATCCTTCCCTGTCAGCTGGTGGCTCCTCCCTTTCCATCATTCTTGTGTATCTGTTGTGCTTAAACATGAACTTTTTCCTGCAAAATCTCTTAAAGTGTGTGTCTTCTCTGATTAACATTGTTGCTAGGTTGTGCATACCACAACTTTTCCAGTGCATACTACTCTTTTTGCGCTAAATGCATCACGGCATCTTATTTATTTTGTGCATGTATCAGTAGCTGTAAATCCTCCTTAGGTCCTAGTCAACAAAAAACAGATGGTTAAAACTTTGTATTTTACTTAAGGCTATTGGGCTGAATCTGCAATGTTAAAAGAAGAAACAAGTTAAGAGCATCCTTGTTGAACCAGAACAACTCTTTTGTTGCTACCTGAGCACTCAGCCACTAATCCTCCTAAGCCCTGGGCCCCCTGCAGAGACACACATACCTGAGGTCACTGTGCATGACCTATTTCCCTCACAGGGTCCCTCTCTAACTAGCAAGCACGGATCTCAAACACTCATACTCAGCTCCCAGATGTTTAGCCGCCTTGTAGTTTAAACAGAATCAGTTTTATCAGATGTGCAGAAGTGCAGCAAAGGGATTTCTAAGAATCTCCCACCAGACCCAGGGTCACCTCTATTCACTGTCAGCATGCCACATGAGCATCAATAATTCACAAAGCACTGTAGGGTGCCTTTGTGTCTCCAGCGCTCTCTCTGAGTTATCAGTGACAGGAACTGGCTGTCCATCTCGCTGCAGTGGCAGTGCCTTGTTTGACAGCTGTGATAAGCTCAGTCAAATCCATGTCAACAGATGCAGAGCAGAGGACGTGGGGAATCATAGCAATGATGTGGCAGGAACGCCCTCCACGGGTGCTCAAATCAAATTCAAACTCTGGTTTGTGTTCCCTTCTTCAATTCACTTCACGCAAGAAAAATATGAATAAAAACTCCTTTATTTATTTTATTTACTGCACCTCTTCTCTAAACAACACATTTCAATCTGCTTTACAGCACAATGGATTCATGAATAATAAAAGGTACAAAAGTCTTTACAACAACAAACAGTTCAAAGCAAACGCACCCTTTATAAGTTGTGCATACAATCAGTCTTGGAAGATTCTCGCTTTCATAGTCAGCACAGCCAGTGAGGCAGAAGTCCAGCATGTGCGATGCAGACTTCAAAGCCCTTGTCATAGACTCAGCATTCACAGTCTTATTTACTGGGGCTTGGATTTCACTGCCGCTTTGAGCTTTGTGTAGAGATAACCAAAATTCTGTGAGACAGAACCAACAGATATTGTCAGAAAACAAACCTGGCGTGTGAGGCACTGCACAGCTTTCTGACAGTGCTTTAAAAGTGTAAGGCGACATACAAGGTGCTGTGCTAATTTGCATGGAAATAATGCAACACAATATGAATGGATTATGACAGGTGCATTGACAAACCTGAATCGCATAATAAACGATGCCCAAATAACCAGCAATGCAGCCGCCAAGGAAGAGATCAAATGCTGCAGGCTTCACTCTGGAAGAAAAGAGTCAGTTTCCAAGTGTCTCATAGCAATAATCACTAGCAAAAAATAAATATGATCATGGATATTTACCTGTACATCACTACTGGTTGGTTCATTTGATCAAAAAAGGTCATATCTGGGTCCCTGTATATAGAAATTTAAGTAATCAGCATTTATTTTGTCATTTTCTTCCTGTCTAATGTGAAGATATTGCATTTCGTTTTGCCTTCTACCACCGCGTTACCTCTTGTCCTGTCTGAATAAATGTTTGTGAACCTGCTGCAGGTACTGTTTGAACTCGTGCTCGAGTGAGTTAACCAGCAGAATGTGGCCAGGCTCCTTGTCCAGCAGCTGTGCAGCCCGAGGGACTGACGTCAAGAAGGACATCAGACTGGACATGCGACTGTCCTGAAAGTCCTGCATCAAGAATTCAGCCGTGGGTTTAAAGATTCAAACATTGTCAAAGTATCTCATTTCTTTTTTTGACCAGTAGAAATGAATATTTTAATAATTTGGACCAAGGCCACAAATAAAATACCAACTCTGTGCACTTTAAACTCTTTACACTCCAAATACACTCAAATCAGTTTTATTTAAATGTTCCAAATCTTCAAATGAATCAAATTAACTAGCTGAGGTGATCACACACACACTCAGGCTTTTGACGACGCAAACATTCTCCAGTTCCCATAAAACTACCACCAGAGGGCAGCACCTGTCTTTGCACATGGAGCAAGATGACCAGCAACTTACCATGTGGCCCTTGAAAACCTGCACATCTTTTGGTGAACCCTTGTGGATGATAATAAAGTTGAATCACACATTAGTGAGAGGAAATAAGGAAAAATGACACAAAACAACTACAGTTTCTATATTTGGGCTCATGCATTCTGTTGTCATGCATTTAATCACCTTGTCAGAGAGATTGTACATGTAACGTGCCAGTGCCTCTGCTATGATAATGCCATTACGCTTCAGTTTCCTGAAGTCCACTTGTGACCTGTGAGAAAATACAAAGACAACTGAGATGTGACTCTTAACATCATTTCTTTGTGTTATCTAAGAGTAAACAAGGCCTTCAAGTATGTAGTCATTTAAGCAGAATTTGAAGCCTACATGGTGTCCAGTATGGAGCCACGGAGCTCAGATTTAGGGTTCTCCAGATGAGAGAGGGTGAAACTCGGTATCCTGCGCAGACTGTAGCGCTCGTGCTCCCACGCTACTGTGGACTCCACAAGATTGATCTTCTTATGGATCAATCCCAGCTTCACCCAGGGAAATCTGGAGGAAACCACCTGGAGAAGTGACCACAAATTAAAGCCTGAAAGAGTGAGGTAGGCCTGTGCTCCATATTTTCAGGTGCAGTAAAGCATGATACCTCCTCCAGCTGCTGCTGGAAAGAGTGCATGGGAGTGTCAGGCTTCGGAGGGCGAGACACGTGCATGTACAGGTCATCACTGTTGGCCAGTGTATCCAAACACAGAACAAATGCCACGTTGTCATGGAGCAGGCTGGACTCTGGAGAGGAAAAGTTTGGATGGAATAAATCAAACTGGACTGCTCAGGTTAAGATATGGTACTGCATTTGCACGACTTTACATAAGCCCAAACACTTCAAAGCAAAACTCACCAGCATGATCCAGATTCTCTTCAATCCATCTCTTTGTGCCAAGGAAATTGTATTTTCCTCCACCAGTTAAAGAGAACAATAAATGATACCTGAAAGACCAGAAAAAGTAGGCTATTTCCATAATGGATCAAGTTCTATTGTATGTTTGTTTGTTTTTTACGTACATGATAGGAGCCAGTTTTTCAGATAATGACACAAGCTTTAATTTGTATATCTAGCAGAAACAGATGGTGATTGTGTTCAGAAATTGGACACAGCTTGATTTTCAGCCAGGTTTGGGATGCTATTTTTCAATTTATTCTTTTACTAATAATGTGCATGCTCTCATAGCTCTTAGTGTTGTACATTATTAGCATAACTGCATGCTTTGGATACATGAAAAAATAGCATATGTGTTAACATGTGTTAAGGGCCCCTCTGCAGGGGAATTATAACTCACGGTGGTCTTGTGCTTTGGCTGCTATAAAGCTTCTGGAAGAGACGTGCCAACTCCAGAAGGATGGTTACCCCGCTGCCATTCGAGTCTGCTCCATATGACAACCACTGAGTGACACACACATACAAAAACATGCGTGAACATATATTATAGCAAGGGCTGAAATTTGACATGAAAATAAGGTAAATTCTTGAAAATTGTCAAAATGTTCCATGCCGCTTACCGGTGCCAGCCCATAGGAATCATAGTGGGCAGTGATGACAATAGTGGGTGCATCCTCCAATGCTCCAGGAAGAACTCCCTGAAATAAACATAAACAGTTAAAGGAATAGTTCACCCAAATAGGAAAATTCAATCTTTATCTACTGACTCTAATGCCAATGGAAGGTCAGGTGAAGTTTTTTAGTTCACAAAACACTGCTGGAGTTTGACAGGAAAAAGGAGTTGTAGTCATCTCCCAGACAATTGCAGTAAATGGTGACCAATTTTCAAACTTAGGAAAATACATAATAATAATATCCATATCACCTGTCTGAAGTAATCCAAGTGTCCTTAAGCCTTGACATGCTAGGTTGTTCTGAACACCCACACATGTGAACACAGCTCCAATCTTAGGAGCTACAGGCTACAGTGAACAATAAGGCTAAAAACACGGCGTCAGTGATGACTTTCAGAACAACTTGGGGAGTCGAGGCTTCAGGACACTTAAATTTCATCTGACAAACTATATGGAAGCATTTTATAGTTTTATTATTTATCTTTATTACCAAGAAAGTTGGTCACCATTCACTTCAATTGTTTGGGAGATTACTGCAAGGCAGTAGAGATTACTGGAAATTACTGAAATGCAGTAATCTTCCAAACAATTGGGATAGTTTACCTATTATTGTTTTTTACCTGACTATTCCTTTCAACACTGCAGAACCAAAGGACCAATCACATTAACCAGGTTTGACTGCCAAAGGGTTTTCTTTCATCTGCATACAAAATCTGAGTTCTGTGCTCACCTCCAGTGTGACTATGGTGTTGTCAGTGATGGCCTTGATTGGGGCGTTGTTGCTCACCAAGATCTGAAAGGCTGTAGCTGTGACCATACTGCGAAGGACTGACAACAATAAAAACAGGACAGACATGCTGTGTTGTTTTTTTTAGCTTTGTAACAATAAAATCCTCCTTCTCCTCTCACCTCTGATAAATATGGATGATGTCCGGGTGGCTGCAGCTTGCTTCACCTCTTCATACATATAAAGCAGCTGTTCATCCTCAGGGGCCACATACATGGGCATGAGGGTCTCTTTCAGCAAGGCCTCACTCTCACTCACTCTGAAGGACTGAGAGGAAAAAGGAGACACTATTTCACAAGGCACAAATCTTTTTTCTATTATTTTTTCTATTATAGTACCTCAGCAAGATTTTACCTGATACCCTCCAGCAGTATGCTGTAAAGCATATCATTCAGGAAATACATCCCAAGTTGTGTCTGAAGTAAACATTTTCCTTGTTGCCTTACAGCATGTCCTAAAGCAAAAAGGGGTTTCTGAGTGACGTCTTACCTGAACAGTGTCATGGGGGATACTGGAGATATTTTTGGGAAGCAGGATCAGTATAGCAGCAGCATTCTGCTTCTGGGCCTGGAGGTATTTTTCCGTGGTGAAGTCTTGCACTTTCATGATGACACAGCGGCGGGTCAGCACTGGCTCATCTGCTGAGCGCGCCTCCGCTACCACGATGGCTCCACGACAACCTCAGGAGACAAAAAAGAGGACAAGGAAAACTTAAACACCGATATTGAATCAAGCTTCATGATCAAAGTTACAGTTAAATTACAGAAAAAGAACATAATTACTTTCAAGCACTGGATTTGAGTTGCACCTCTCTGAACGTACCATACTTCTGTTGTCCCAAGTTATACTGCTGCATCCTGTAGGCAGTGAACTCATAGGAGGATACAGCAGGAAGAGCAGAGCCATGCACACACTGGACGCACAGCAGCAGCACAACAGCAACTACAGTCACATCTCTCAGCAACATGATGTCACGGCCTGCCTGGGTTCTATTATGGCCTCAATCTACAAGGGAAGGCTGACGTTACAGTAAACTTCATACAAGGCCAGACTATACATAATCCAATGCACAATTTCTATTTATAGCCATTAAGTTGACTAGGCCAAATATATTTTTTGCCTCACCTGTCCCCCAGCAGTTTTGTCTCATGGGCTCTTCTTACTCCGTCTTCCTCAACTTCAGTGCTACTCTTCCTCACAGTGTGGATACAAATTAACTGAAGGCCTTTCTGTAGGTAAGCCACCATTCACCATCTGCTCCCAAGGATCAACTCGGGGCTAATCACAAACGCCCAACCCTCCCCCACCCCGCCCTCATGAGTCCTCTATCTATCTATCTATCTATCTATCTATCTATCTATCTATCTATCTATCTATCTGTGTATGTATGTATGTATGTATCTGTGTGTGTATGTATGTATATGTGTGTATCTATCTATCTATCTATCTGTGTATATATGTATGTGTGTATGTATGTATGTATCTATCTATCTATCTATTTATCTATGTGTATGTATATATGTATGTATGTATGTTTGTGTGTATGTATCTGTGTGTGTTATGTATGTATGTATGTATGTATGTATGTATCTATCTATCTATCTATCTATCTATCTATCTATCTATCTATCTATCT
>JAQFJB010000012.1:21004162-21014779 GCA_029874875.1 Naso minor | reverse complement strand
AGACATCTGCAAGAAGCAGTGGTATGAGCTGCAATCGCAGGGGAGGTCCGAGATTGCAGTCTATAAACGGGCTATCGTTCAAACAGGAAAGCATACTAAGCTTGGTTTGTAATTTATAGCCTACAATTTAAATATGCATACAAAATATGACATAGGCTGGTATTATTATGATGATCTATTAAATGTAACCCTCGCTCAATAGCGTAATAAAATAATTCCTCCATAGCAGGAGGAGGTACAGCACCAAAGCCACTGTCCCGAGCAAGTGGCATTCCACAGGCACATAATACCTGTCAAATAATTGGCGTAAGCTGGTATCCATTAAAATGCAAGAGGTAACCGTAAGCAGGACAGAAGTATGACACTGCCCAGTCATGCTACAGGCTTTAGTGGTGGAAAGCTCCAGTAAACTTCAAACAGCAAACGAAGGCTTTCCCCATCACTCCCGCTGAGGAGTTTAAAGCTTAACTGTGACGCAGGTTTACCATCGCTGACCCGTTCTTTGCACTGACTGTGTTTTTGATGTTTCCAAGGATAGTGACATCCTTATTTTGCCCTCCGGCGTCAATAAAGCTAAAGCTTGTTAAAGTGAGAGTCAAAGGCCCCCACTGACCCGCGCGCGCACACATACACACACACATACAGAGCAATAAAAAGTAGACATGACTGAATTTCTGTCTAGAAGACAAAATAATAGTGAACAATTATCTTCAGAAACATTGTGCTGCATCAGTACACTAACTCACACTCACTGATGTGTCAGTAAATACAAATACAAACAATGATAGTCGACTGTTAAACAAAAGCTCCTGAGCAGCTTCTAAATGACATTATTTTGATAATATTGTGTCTATGTTTTTGTGCCTATTCATGTTTTTATCTATTTTTTTTTCTAATTCTTAATGTAGGTCCACAGCATGAGCCTATGGCTTTTACTTTAACATTCTCTTTTATGTTTTTGTGTAAGCGGTAAAATGGAAATAATAAAAAAATAATGCTGGAGTTAATTATTGATAAACAATGTAAATTTAATGCAACTGTACAAGCTTGCTTGCATTAAAGCTGAACCTCAGCTTGATGCCTGTCCTGCTGTTGGTGAAAGCAGTGTTCGTGCGGGGGCCGCCATGTTTTACTTATTTTTTTAAGAAGAAGTTTCAATAAGTAAATTAAATCATCTTCTATGAGGATCAGGAAGTATGAAAAGTCCACTTTGCAGTGCCCAAACTAAAGCTGAAGCCTGCACAGTAAGGACAGGCTCATCTTTAAGTAATTTGGTGGAAGTAATGCGAGGCTCACCTGGTAAGCGTGGCTGGCAAAGCCCAAGCCAAGCTGTCTGCACACCACCATGGCCTCCATGGTCCCCCAGGTGTCACTGCACACTGAGCCCCACACCAGGGAGCCGTTCCTCTCTGTCAGCACCTCCACGCGGCCCTCATATGGATTACGGCCACCACTTAGCCGAAGCTGAGGACAGAGACAGACAGATGAGTTCACCAGTTCTATGAAAATCTTACATTTTTTGTCCATGACCGAAAGCAACACTCACTCTATTGTGGAAACCCATGGCAGGAACGTTACACCTGACCGCTGCGTCTTCCTCATGGCTGCAACCCAGTGATTCACGGTTGAAGTGGCACTCAGTCAATGACTTTTCAAACCCAGAGCACTCCACCTCGTTCATGTGGACCGGCCCGATCCCTACAGAAACACACATTAGGTCATTTAAACATGTAATCGTCTTTCTGGTAAACTTATGACTAAACTGACTGTGACTAAAAATTGGAAAAGCAAGTGGAATTTTAGTATCACGCTCATTAGAGAAAATAATGTTTAGGTCAACTTTCATCTGTTTCCATTGATGGAAAGAAGACAGCTGATGTTTGAATTACACCATGTTATTAGTAATCACGAGCTGCTACTGCCCACTACAACCGTAGCCTCAGCTGCTTGGCTCTTTTGTTAGAACAACAAGTACATCTGAAAGCAGACATAAAATTTCCAGAAAAGTAAATTTCAGAGGAAATAAGCAGTAAGATATTTCAAATGAAAATGAGGCACTGAAGGCTTATAAAAAATAAAAAATCTGTCTCAGTGTCATTTTTCAAGTTAAAAAGTCATCTCAGTGTAGTGGAGTTTCCAGAGAAACATGTGTGAGCAATCCCTCCATGCTGGTTTGCTTCCCATGTGACTGAACAGGAATGTCCCTAGTGATGTGAGCCCTGGAACTACAGCCAGAGACTGAGACGGATGGGCAGCCAGCCGAAGTCAATAAAATCATAACAGGAAGGACACAGTGCTGCAAATCACACAGCCTGGCAAATGATTATAAAAGATTAAATAAATTAAACACTGATCTTACTTACCAAAGGCATGACACAAATAAAACATGCAATGATTCAAGTAAAAGTCTTAACATTTGTTTTTAGTGTTAAACCAGCTAAAAACAAGAAAAATATATTAAGTGCACCCATAGGAATAGGCGTACAGATTGAATATTAACTATTCCTAGTTTCTGGTCCAAACCTGGTAATCACTTGATACTCATGTTTTAGATTTTTGGCCTTTTGTTCAGTCCAATCCAATCACTTTTGTTAACAAAAAACAATCAGCTATTTCGAGTCTTCAGCCTGTGTGTGGCACCAATTTTGGATCCAGTGGTCAGCTCATAAAGAAATCCCAGAAATAACCTCATGCACTATCCAAAGAATTTCTCCTCTGAAACCCATTAAGGCTGTTTTGCTCACTGGAACATTTTGTGCGCTCTTGTGTTTTGCTGTGAGAGTACAGCAGAGGACAGCATAACTGTTCCAGTGCACATATGATTCTTATAAAGCTGTGGTGTATTGCATTTCGCAGAATCGCAGGTTCTGGGTCAAGATATCAACAACA
The DNA here is from genome assembly GCA_029874875.1 of Naso minor. Lineage (NCBI taxonomy): Eukaryota > Metazoa > Chordata > Actinopteri > Acanthuriformes > Acanthuridae > Naso > Naso minor. The sequence continues at coordinate 21,011,890 of JAQFJB010000012.1, read as the reverse complement.
ATGTGCTATGACATACATTTCTCAGTGCTTTGATATGATGACATTAAGTCTAGACTGATTGAAGTGTGACAAAAACAGGTGGGGCTGCAGAGGCCACAGGTAAGGTGGAGTTGGAGGTCTCTGGTTTCGGTTCACATTTTGAATTTTCACAGCTGAGAAGGAATACTGCTTTTAGTTGTTTCGGAACTTCGGTTGAGCGATAGGTCCTGTAAACGTGAAAATGCCATTAAAGCTAACAAGCTGTTACCTTAAAGGGTTAGTTCACCCAAAAATGATAATTCAGTCATTACCTCCTCACCCTAATGCTGATGAGAGGTCTGATCAAGTTTTTTAGTCCACAAAACACCGCTGGAGTTTTACAGGAAAAAGGGGTTGCGGTCATTTCCTAAATAATTAAAGTGAATGGTGACTAGAATTCAATCATAAAAAATAATAAGAAGAAAAGCATAAAATGCCTCCATACTGCTCGTCCAAAGTAATCAAAGTGTTCCAAAGCATCCACATGCAAAAAACACACTTCACTGTACCTTGTAGCATCTAAAATGAGAGCTGCATTTACACGCACACACAAACACGGTCTGAAGCTCGCATGGCTGCACTACAACAGTTGGATCACAGAAAAAAGGCTGAAAATTTAATGGAAAGTCAGACAAACTCACGTTAATTGCCACCAACTGCAACAGAACTCTTTCTGTAGTATGTAAACACAGGTTTGTAGAGAGCTCTCGTGGATGTCGCTGTGCACCGCCACACAAGCTCCAGACAGTGTGAGTGCACAATCGGGGCTCCCGTCTAAGGAGCTGCAGGCTACAGTACACAGTGAGGCTAAAAACAAATTATGACAGTGACGTTTTTAAAAATAACTTGGTATGTCAAGGCTTCAGGACACTTGGATTACTTTGGATGGACAGTATTGAGACATTTAATGGTTTTATTACTTTTTTTTTATACATTTGAAACTTGGTCACCATTCATTTCAGTTGTTTGGGAGATGACTGCAACATCTTTTTTCTATGAAACTCCGGCAGGTTTTGTGGACTAAAAAACTTTACTTGATTTTACATCGGCCTGAGGGGGAGTAGATAATAAATTTTCAATTTTGGGTGAACTACCCCTTTAAGACAATAACTTAATGTGCGGAGTAAGTGAACAGTTTCTACATAAACTGTAAGTTGAAGATGTGTGAATTGGAGCTGTAGTCTCAAGTATATGGAGTCAGGAGTGTGACACCGGAATATTAATTTTCATTTCTATGTTTTCCCCTGAAGCACGACCAGTGCTGAGTTCTGCAAGTTGTTTATTAAATTCCAATCCTTGATTCTTGACCACAGAGTATTACTATGCTATGAAGTGACTTATCTGTTTAGTCTCACCTTGTCCCATTCGGGCATCAGTCAAGGCCTCTTTGGCGCTACCGAACCCCAGCTCTCGACACACCACAGTGGCAGCTCGAATGTTCCAGTTGTCGTCACACACCGTCCCCCACTCGCCGTTCTTCAACACCTCCACTCGCCCCTCACCAATCATGGCTCCGCCTCTTAGGCGTACCAAGGGTTGCTATGGAAATATTCCATTAAAAATGAAAATTATGTTAAATTTTGCAAAGAACAGTCCTGGCAGTTATTACTAAAATCTAAAAAAGTTTTTAAAAATCTCTGGTACTGTCTTCAACACTGTACAAAAGTGCAGTATTCTTAATCAGACAGTTGTATCCTGAATATACTGTAAATTTATTGGTTAGACAAATAAATATCTTAAAGTGTAAAGTAATTTACTTGTGACTTTCCTGGCTTAACTTTGATTATATTGGACAAAAATTGTTTCTTGTTTTGTGATCTAGAGAGACGAGAGTTGTTACCTTGGCAGTAACTAAATCAGAAACACCAAGTTGGAATACAGATGATGTACTTGTACGCATGACATCTGTTAAGTGGTCATCCATTCAAGTGTTTCCAGATGCTGAACTACAGGGTCATTTGATTAATTTCGCAGAAAATGTTGTAAACCAGTGCAAGATATCAGAAACTGATTATAGAACAGTGTATCATGAGGTTACTCAACTCTGTATTCTGAACATAATGGTTTTTATAATGTTAAATAATACAGCAACAGTAAACAGATTTAAAACTGGACCTTTAGATTAGTTCTGTGAAATCATATGCATGTTTTTCTTTTAAAAATTAAATGAAGAGTGTAATTTAAAAGAAATTTTCAGGAAGCTATTCAAGAAAAGTCACAAACATCTGCAGTGTGTGAAACTAATATCAACCATATGGTACCATAAAACCATAAAACGACTTGCTGAGGTGTCACAAGTGTGTTGATATTTTTTTCAGTTTATAGCTGTTTTCCCAGAAGGGAAAATTCGTCCTCCAGATGGGTTAATTAACAACAGAATGCACAAATTATGACTAAATCAGTCAAATTCAACAAATTAATGACCTTAACTGCACTCCTATGCGAGTCATGCCGCCTGCATTCACACAGTAATATGTGGATTCTATCCATTCAGTGGGATGTGTTGAAGTTTAAGCCAAGTTTATTTTCTTTTTCATTACTTCAGTATGCACTGTTAATTAAGGAAGTTGTCCATCCTTGCACAAATGCCACTGAAGCACCTTCTTGTATATTTACTGTGCCTCATTAAAATGGCATTAATTCTCATAAAATGCTGCACATAAACAGATGATGATCCCTGTTGTCCACTCCAACACTGAAGTAACATGCAGACCCCACACAAACAGGGTGAGAGCTCAGTTTCAAAAGCGGGACTTTCTTGCTGTGGAGCAGCAGAGCTAACCACTAATTCACTGCTCAGCCAAGTGTAACAATCTGACCTACCTCCACCCTGTAAGCCTTCCTGAAGCCGGTGCTGACGCTGGGAGCAAAGGCACGTCCAGGCACACAGCTGACCACTACAGGCATGCCCTTGTCACAGGTCTGGTTGCCTTTTAGCTCTATCTCTCGGCCCAGCTTACAATCAGACAGGTCGGCTTCGTTGCCAGTGCAGTTGACAGAGAAACCCCAAAAGTTCTTCTTACGACGCATGGCCAGCAATCTAAGTGGAAACAATGAGATAAAACAAACTATTAGAGATTACACTGCATGATTTTTGCGTTCATTTGTATAAACTTAAATCACTGCCGCTACCAGGCCTGAAATTTTCTTATTGTAGGGGCCAAGCGACTTGATCCACTTAGCAAAAAACAACAACAAAAAAACCCAAAACAGTCCAGTCAGAGTTTAAAAGACAGCCATGGCTGCTGGTGAAATTCCTGCGTTGCTGCAAACAGTGTCAGAAAATACGAGTCTTATAAGTTCAAGCTGAAACCTGCAGACTTGAAAGTTGCTCCATGACGGCAGTCCATCACAGCAAACTTGCTCAGAATCTTTTCTGTTGTTTTTAGCAGATGACATTGTTTTCACCCCGTGAGTCTCTGTGTGTACATGTGTGTGTGTTCTGTGTGTGTTTGTTTGTTTTTCTGAATATGTGGGGTTAAAACTGGAAATTTCTCTAATGGTGTGGGGTCCGACCATCTTTGTGGGGACAAAATTTTGGGCCCTGAAACTTTATCATTAAATTTTAGAGTAAAGACTTAAATGTATGGGTAAGGTATGAATTGGGGTTAAGTTGAGGTTAGGGTTAGGCATAATTTGGTTAAGGTTGCGGTTAGGGTAAGGGTTAGGGTTAGTGTGCACAAATGAATAAAAGTCATTGTATGGGCCCCACAAAGACAGCTGTACAAATTCATGTGTGTGTGTGTGTGCGCCATCATGGCAAAACGTCCTGCTGGAGACACCTATAGAACGGGAGCTTCCACAGAGGGATTTTTGAGCACTTTGCCATGTTTATGTATCTGTGTGCAGTTATTGTCAATGTGACAACATCACAACCACAACCAACCAAACTGTGCAGGTATAGCTGAGATCAAAATAAAGACTCATTTCAAAGATAGGTGTGGTCTGGAAGGTGGGCCATTGATCATTGTTGATAGGTGTTACAGCTGGTGTGATCCCATTGCAAGTCGGTCTCTAAGTGTTATGTCATTGTTGCATGGTTGCACCATACATTAGATTCTTACGATTCAGATGTCAACGGATTTCTACAAGCTCATTACACATCTGTTAAAAAGATCTTGAAAAACAGTCTGGGTTACCTAGCAGCGGTGACATATGGATGTGAAGGACTTGCTAAGTCAAGCAAGTTTTTAAAATAATAAGTTTCATTTTATATTAGAATTAAAAACAAAGTTTTGTTTACAAATTTTTTAGTGGCACTATAAAGTCTGTCCACCCCTCACTTGTTTTATGTAGAAGAGTCCTTGAATTATTTTACCATTCTTTCTCACACTTCACTAAAATACTAAGGAGCTGTTTTATGGGAAGAGGGAATTTTGGTTATTTAGTGTGAGGAATTCAACAATGCTCATCTTTGGCTGTGAAGCACAATGGGAGTATTGTTGTGAGAATACCTTAACGCTCTTGTGACCCCCATACTCGAATGGAGGTCATCAGCCAAGGGTCACTGTGGAGCCCAACAACAGTGGACCTTGAAGCAGGTCCGGGCCTTGGAAGAGGCAGACCATGTAATGAAACCGCCATGAGCGACATTTACAGCCTTTCAGCTCTTACAGCTTATCCAGATGCTGTAAATGGAACGTACGTCCAAGGTTAGTTTGGAATACAAGGACAATTTGTGGTCTGTGAAATTTGACGTGATACTAAATTTGATTGAGGCTTTAACTTTTGTTGGACTGTTTAGCAAATCAGCAGGTTTGGTAAATAAAAGTGTCATTTGTTGCTCTAGACAGATTGAACGTGATCTTTCACCTCCATAAAACAGTGAACCATGTGAGACTGCGGCAGCATCACACGCTGTTAAACCACACAAGCCTGTGATCCTCGGGGATAAACAAATATTTTTTTTGCATCTTTTGCTTTCTACAGTAAAACACATCTAATCAGATGAGCTAACGTCTCTCACAGCTATAAAAAATAGAAACATTTAAATCAAAGTTCTTTGCTTTACACTAAGAGTATCATCAAGATCCAGGTGGAGCCCTGGGCCACGTTAAACGTGACTGTACTGTTGACTCACTGCGTTTGTAAATAAATGTGTTTGTGATGTCTCTTTGGTCCTGATTTAAGTGTGGTTGGGCCATGGTTTACCGCTGACTTGAGATTGATCAGCTCACCAAAAAGAGTTGTTCTTGGAGGGCAGGTAGCCACACATGTTTCTAAAAAAGTCCCGTTTGATTCTAGGGTTTATACCTCAGGCTCAGCTGTTTTGGAATGAAACACGTTGTTGTTTTTCATCTTGTTGCCAGATTAAGGGAACCGCTTGTGGTAGTTCTCTCATCTGCAGTAAACATCTGTTTTGTTTTGAACCTCAGTTCCCTCCTTAGCAGATAAAACGTGTTCTAGGAAATTGTTGGCTTTGTGTTAGGCCACATATTGACAAAGGCATTTTAAAAGGGCAGCATGTTAACACTCGTGCACAGAGGGAAACAATTAGATGCCAAAAGAGCCACTGTTTCACATCATATTGCACTCAGTCATTTCTCAGCAACGCACATCCTTCATCCTCTAAAACTTCCTGTGGCAGTGTTTGGCTTCCTGTCAAGAAACTCTTTTACTCTGTTTATCCTCAGTGAGCAAAATGGATGAAGGGCTAAGTGATGACCAGTGTAAACAAACATGGTTATGTAACGTTTCCAAACATCAGTTTGATTCAGTACAACATTCCTGAATGGACTTAGAGTGAAAATCAACAGGAGAAAAGAGTTTTCAGGAGATGCAACGTGTTTAACTGAAAAAGTACTCGTGTCCTGCAGGAATGTGTGGCGTATCTCACATGTAGCACTGCTATATTTCTTTATCCTAAACTGTAATTAACTCAACGAAAGTCAAAATGTTTATGTTGAGTCTGACTCGTGTGGTGACTGTCATTATGTCTAATTAGCCTTATTTAAACCCTGCCGCTGGCCCCAGCACCATTACTCACTTATAGGGTCGGGTATTCACGCGTTTCTCCCCGGGGAAGCCGTACATGCCACAGATGACCCTGGTGTTCATCTCCGTCCAGTCCTCGTTACAGATCTGTCTCCACTTGCCTCCGTCTTTCACCTCCACAAAGCCGTCAGTAATGGGAACCCTCTTCCTGTGAGAATAAGTGGCCCTGATCCTCACATCCTCCACCTGCACCATCAAACCCTAAAAAACACAGCAGAGGAAATGTTTCATCATTGCATTCCATGTTTCAGATTATGTACAGAAAGTTTGACCATTAAACACTTGATCCATCAGTCACTGACCAAACACGTATTAATGATTACATAAGCTTCAATGCATTTTCTTTTTAAATTTAAACTTTAATCTAATATTAGGCATTGGACATAATCTGCATGTCTCTCCAGATGCAAATGTTGGTTGTTCAGTCCAACGCTTTGGCTGGACTCATCTTGCAGGATGGCATAACTATGAATTTTATTTTTTTAATCCATGATCCCCAGGGGACAAAACCCAAAGACATTACTGATCTCCTGACATTTTATTTAGCTCCACCATCAGCCTCAGCTTTAAGTTTGTGTTTAGTGCTAACTGGCAAATGTCAGAATTAGGGCCCGACCGACATATTGGTCGGCCAGTGTTGGTCTGTCGCAGATATATTGGTATCGGCATATGGTTCACCAATATTCACCAATATTAAAACTGTTTTTCAGGCTGGAAAAAATGCTTGGACTAGTGATTTAAAATGGTGTAACTATGCAGTTCGTGACTCGTTACTTAACTAAAAAATGAAGTTAAATTTGGAATAAAGTTTGTTAAGATGTAAGAGATCCTGCCTCCATTATGTGTGTCACAATTACTTGATAACCACATTCAGTGGATATTACATACATTATGTACAATATCAGCCGCTATATATTGGATTTCCAAATTTTCTTACTTCTAGTTAATGGTATTGGTATCGGCTCCAAAAATCCAATGTCAGTCAGGCCCTAGTTAGCATGCAAACACCTTAAGCTAAAATGGTAAACATGGTAAACATTTGATCTCCTGTGCATCAGCACGTTAGCATTTTGACACATTTAGCAGGGAAAACTCTGTGCTAGATGTTTGTTTGTATATAGGTAATGAAACTGAATCCACTCTTACCATTAAAGACAATAGGTAGGTCAACCTGCCTTAAGGAGGTGCAAACAGAGCTTCATTAGTCTGTCACCTCAGAGTTTTAGTGAGTCATGGTCTAAGGAATAATGAGTAAAAAAGGAATAGCTCAAATAACAAAGTGAAAAAATGAAAGATATTGGTTTGTTGAAAACTAATTTGAAACAGCGGTGTCTTTTTCGTGCTGAACACGTCAAATCAAAGAAGCTCCTAAAAGCACATGGTTTTTGTTTTGTGTTCCCAGGCAAAAAGTGTTGCTGTCCTCACCACACTGTTGCATTCAAACTGTCATGTTTAAAAACTCCTTTTATCGTGACGTAAACTTGCAGCACTACATTATATTGAGCCAATTGAATGCTACCTTGAAGTTCCCAAAAACTATACTGGCATACAGAAATTGCTTCATAAACATTTTTATTTAATTAGTGAAGAGAACATCATCTCATATTGCCAGCGACCTGTCTAAAAGACAAGAACATTTTTTAAAGGATGCAGCTGGTTATTCCTACTCTGGACTTCACGTGTACTATTCTGCTTGATGGATTATAAATAAAGTCC
>JAQFJB010000012.1:20973238-20983808 GCA_029874875.1 Naso minor | reverse complement strand
GTTACATCCCAGTTGTTTTCTTGTTTTATTTTCAGGAATTTCTCATGAGATTGGTCTTCATTTTCATCAGATTCTGGTTTTAGTAAATGAAATGCTGCCCCCTAGTGGTTAGTATGTGCAAGTGTGTTGGCAGACGTGTATTTATAAAATCAGAACTCGTGCCTGCAAGAACCTGACAGTGATTTTACAGATCGCTGTAAATGAAGCACTTTCCAAACGATTACAATTTAACAACACAGTGGCTTTTTAACACTGTGGCTGAAGGCAAAAAAACAAAACAAAACAGGAAAAGATACAAGTTCCTCCTGGTGTAACAAGCACAAAGCTGATAGGAAGACACATTTATCCCTCTCACTGAACTGTAGGAGAAAACCAAACAAAACCAAGACAACAAAGGAACAGGAGACAACAGGTTTTGTGGGAAATGTGCTGTCAAATAATGGCCACAGGAGATCTAAACTCAAAACATATTTATTTATAGTAATAATTTCTAAATACCACATTTAATCAACAGTCACTTCTTGCTGTTTAAACATGCCATGATGCACCTTTTACCAGACTTTGGACTTGAAAAGGAAATCTGTGCCAACACACAAATACAAAAGTCTCCAAGTGAAAGGTTTTTAATCTCAATTAGCTTTGGTGTTTGTTTTTTTTTTAACATGCCTAACACTCACTTCAAGTGAACTAGTTGTAATCATGTTTGCAGTCATCCTACCTTTTGAAGGACAGCTCTTTCAAGTGACTCCACCTTCATCTGCTCCTTCCTCAGGCTGGCGTTCAGTGCGACTCCCTCAGCATTGGCCTTGGTTCGTACCTGGGCTATCTCCTCGTTAGCTCTGTTAAACAGGAAGTGACAGAGACGAGAGAGGTTGTCAAAATGAGTAAGAGCAAGCATAGCCTTGCCAGGATTAAAAACATGTTCACCGACTGAATCCTGGAATCACAAGTTGAAACCATGAGAGCTTACTTGTCCAGTTTCTCCTCAGCGTGCATTTTGAGGGTTTGGTATTGCTGCTCCTCCTGCTTGATCCGCATCAGGTAGTCCTGTGCACACTTCTTTAGCACCTCCTCATTCTGGAGAGATGTATGCACGGATTATCAAGTGATCTCACTGTTACATGGTAGTGGGCTGGATAACATTTCATGAGACACATCCAGAAGTCACACTGACCTTCTTGAAGCCCTCCAGGACTCCCTTCATGTTCTCATACCTCCTGAAGAGGTCAGCGAAGGACCGCTCCACAGAGTTGAGGTCGGCTAGGGCCTGATCTCTCTCTGCGGTCAACTGCCTGACCGTCTTACTACAGGACAGGGTCTTCTGCTGCTGCTCATCCTCTGCAAACAACAAACAAAAAAGATTTAAATAAAGGTTAGACACAATCTAGACATCAAAGACAATATGGCTATAGTTTTGATTCTGTGTGCTGCTCCAGCTTATTGTTTTTGACATGAAGTATAGACTTTAAGACTAAGAGAGGATAATCTGTGAAGATTCTCTTTATGTGTAGATACAACTCAGAATCTCTTAAGATTTTTAAAATCCTGTAGTGTGAGCCAGGCTTAATGCCAACTTTCAGCCTTGTAGGTGCTTGAATGTGTTAAATCAAAACTGGGTGTGATTGTAGGCCTTCTTTTTTACCTTAATGAACACATTTTAAGTGCATTTAATTCTTATGTAATTTATTCTTTAATTAAATATATTTGTGAAGAAAAGTTTAAGGATCGGTCATGAATACACAGGCTGTTTATGATAAAGCATTCTAGAGCTGCGACATGCAACACAAACAAACTCATGTAGGATATACCACCACTAGGTGGCAGCAACTCACCAATCATCTGTGCAACTGTTTTCTCATATTCTGCAACTATTTTCCTGTCAGAGTAAGAATAGAAAACACACCACGAGTCATGTTTATTTTTCCGTAATATGTAATTGTGTTCTTCATTTCTTCAAATGTGAAGAAAGGTTCAGAGCTTCATACCTCATCTCCAAAACCTCAGCTCTGCTCTCCTCGTACTTTCTCTTCCACTCATTGACCTCAATCTCTTTTGCAATGATCTGCAAGCATGAAGAGAAGAAATGTTCAGGTCCAAAACATGAAGTCTCTTCATGAAATGAGCACTGTCTTTGTGAATGTGCGGCTGTGACGAACCTCCTCTCTGATCAGGGTGAGCACCGCGGCCTTGTCCATCTCACTCAGAGGGATGTTATCCTGGGACAAGGCTGACATGTCGGGGGGCTCACAGCTGGTCACCTTTGTTTTTTGGTTCATGTGTTTCTCAGTCTGTGAAACACGCAGAAAACAAAGACAGTGTGCTCAATATAAGATCTGTAAAGAACACCAGTAATCCTTACATTTTTAAGACATATCTCTATTGCATGTCACAAATACTTCTGCTACATGTCATTTTAGATCATGTGATGTTTGTGCAAGGAATGCTCAGAGAAGATTGTTCACATTTGTGTTGATTTTATTAATCAAACATTTGCATAAGCTAAAGGTGCAAGTATGTTTACCTTAGACAAATATTGTATGAGTAAAAACTGTTTACAGCAAAACTTACTCATCGAGTATAAGAATGAAAATTAAATCTTAAAATAAACAGACACAAATTTGCAATAGCTGCAACTAGCAGCTAAAATAGTTCTGGGGCAAAACACAGTGTACTTAGTTGATTGTTAAATCCCTTCTTTACGGTTTACGTTGAAAGAAGGAAAGTGAAGAAGTAAAAGTTACTGTCTGCAATGATGCCTCCCACAAGAGTCTAAGACAAGCGGTTGATGGGTTATGGAAGGGGGCGGGGCTAAAGTGTAGGGGCAAAACAAGCCATAACAAATAAAAGAATGAGTGTGTCTTGTTTTCTACAAAGTTTGGCCATTTTCTTACAGGCCACTCCCACTACCACGCTCCCTTTTAGCCAGCTCGGTCCTTTGGATCATGAAAAACCTTTCCACGCAATCTTGTGCAAGTCTGTGGATCCATGTGGAGGTTATGTGCTTTTTTGCAATAGGTCACTCCCATTACCATGCCCCATCTTAGCCAACTGGCACCAACACACACCTTAACACACACACACTTGACCTCCATGCCAAATGTAAGCCTCCTGGAGTGAAAATTGTGGCTGAGAGAAAAAAGAATTTTTGTGGATAGACCAACTGACCACCTGACCGACCAACTGAACAACCTATAGAGCTGTTGGTTGCAGCTTAAAAGAAGGGCTCCAATTATGACTACACTATCTTATAAAGAACAGTTGCTGTGAAACAACCCGTACATTTAAATGTTCATGCTACTTCCTCCCAGTGGTTCCTCGTGTGTACTTACCACATCATCTTTCAGACTGCAGGTGTCCGTGTCCTCCAGGAGATCGGCTATTGTAGTCTCAGGACCTTTAAGGAAAAATGAAACAAGATTCAATGACAAATGACAATAGCTGTAGAAATGGTTCTTATCTGTGTTACAAAAAAAAAAGAAGCAGACGCAAACAACAACCTGTCTGGTTGTCATTGGATTGTCCTGTTTCCTTCCTGAAAAGATCTTGTGTTGCACAGACTAGTTTTAATCCAAAACTCTGAGGGAAGCACGCATTCCCCGCTGAAGTATTTATAACTGTTAAATCCAGGACAGTTTTTTTTTTTTTTTTTTGCTGATAATGCATTCTCCCTTTTTCTTCTTTATATAGTTCAACACAGTCTTGGGGCTTTGCAGTTTCCTACTGTTTTACCATCAGGTCTCATACATTTACTTAGCTGATACTGCTCAATTCAGTACATCACAAGTGAACTTAGAAGATTAGGTGGAATAAAAGAGACCGAATAATAGAATTATTTATCTCAAATTGCTGCTTCATAGTATAAAACATGCATTGCTTTGTGAACAGGTTGCATGTATTTATATTACTTAACAACCACCTTACAACGAACCCTATCTGTGGAGCTACAAAGTCTCTTTTCAGAATCTGCGTTTTTTAAATTTTAACTCCAAACACTGATTTAAATTCTACAACCGGTGAAGGGTTTGGATCCAAACATACCATCCATAGCAGATACATCTTTGATCGGCTGTTTTGTTGCAGGTGCTTTATCACACTCAGGCTCTTCTCTCTTCTCCTGGCTGTCTGTTGTCTGGCCCTTGATGCCAGTGGAGGCAAGTTTCTCCTCATCCGTAGCGTGATGAACTCGCTGAGTGATCTCTGGGGTCTGAACCACCACCTCATCCTCCCCCTGGAGACAAGCGAGGAAACATTTTACAGACATGATTTATCTTATGTTGGGATACAAAATATACAATATATATCCGATCAATAACCAATCAGCCTGATGATTGGTAACTTACATAATCATGTTATTATAATAAAATCATAGCTGATAAATAGAGCTGATAATATGAAGCCAGATTGCTATCATGACCTCATGCACTAAAACGGACACAGCTGTACAATGAATATTTCTTTATTAAGCACAACAGCTTCTAATTCTTAGAATGAATTCAAATCAAATACTTTGACTTAATTTGTTTTTATAAGAGACAAAATATGTGAATTTCTTTTATGTTTCTTACTGTTTTTCATCTGTAATATTAAATCATCCGTCTCAACTGATGACATGTTATCCATTCCTCCCTTTAGGTGAACTTCTATGACTGATTATTTTATCAGTTTCAGCCTTGAGAAGCATGCAGTCCGTTATCAATATATATTTTTTAAAAGCATATTTTGCACTCTTAGTTTGCCATTTCAATATCAAAAGTCATTATCATTATCAGAAACAAATAAAATCAACTGTTTACATAAAACAAAGCATATACATGTATGTACTGTACAAAATGTGGATGCACTACTTTACATTGCTTATCACAATCCAAGTGATTCAACGTAACTACAGTATTTAAAGAACTGTTTCCAGCTGCACTAAGCTGAGGAAGTTACATTATGTAAGGCAACATTTGGGGGCACTGGTAAACTTTACAGTAAATTATCTTCAAGACTTCTGTACTTTATAATCTCTTGAGCACATCACCTAAGGATGTAGGTGATAAACTCGAGGGCAGTTTGGAGCAGCAGACTAATATCTGACTGCAGAGTGATAAGTCACAGAGCTGTCACTGAACCCAGCCAACACTGCAGATACAGACTCACTGCTGATGCTACTGTTGCCCTTTCTCACAGTGTGTAAGTGTTTGTGTGAAGAGGTGAGGCTGGGAGGTTGGACAGCTGCTGAGTAATAGGAGTTGCAGTGTCACTGCAGCAAGGTGAAACATTTCAGCTGACACAACACTGCAGCGATGAAGATACGTTACCTGATCACACACGTCAAGCACCAAAGACTGGCTTTCATCATACTTCTGAACTTTACAGGAATTCCTACAAAACAAGCACATGATGATGATACAAGGGTCAGAAAATACAGATTCAAAAGTAGTAACCCTTAAACATTTTGCTTCCCCCTTCCTATTGTTACAACCATAGAGCTACAAGCATTTCTACATCTGTTAAGCTGACTGCATGAGCTAATTGAGGTACAGCTACATATAATGACCATACTAGTGCTGCCCAAATTTTGGAGGGATCACAGGATGGTAAAAATGTACTTGTTGATGTAGCAGTGGTCACATGCTCCTGCAACAGGTAAGTTCTGAGGCCGGCACACGCCACGATGAGAATAAAATGAGAAGCAAGCATGCAAGAAAGAAAGGGAGCGTCGATAGCGAGAGTACTTACAACAGAAAACAGAGAAACTTGGCTTGTTCAGATGTCCGCGGGCTAATCGAAGTGGACCAAAGCAGAGGTTGGGGGGTTACGTAACACACAAGAGAGGGAAGGATGAAGGATGAAGGGGATATTGATTAAGGGAGTAAAGAATGAGGCAGAGGGAAGAGACAGAGAAGAGCGTGTGAGTGACTAAAGGTGTTCAGCCTAGTATGTTAGACACTCAGCAGATAGGTTCAAGTGAGGGCATAAACAAAAGATGCCGAGAGGCCTGAAATAGGTGGAACTTGTCCAGACTTCTGCAGCTATGAGGAACCTATATATAACCTGTTAACTGCATCAATGGTCAGTATGCAGTGTTAAGCATTTGGCATGTGGTAAAAGCATTGTTTGGTATGCATCCAGCCACTAGCAGGTGTAACTACACATTTAACCAAAGAGTGATCAATATAAACCTTATTATAAAAGCATTTAATCTAGAAAGAAATCAGATTTTGTATTACTGGTGGTAATGTTACAGTCTCAATGTTGCAAACTCCTGGGGCAAGAAAATAAAAGACTTACATGATTGTCTTCTCTTTGCTCTTCTTGGGAATCTGCCTCACTTTCTTCTCCCCAGCTGGTTGCACGGCTTTCTGTTTGCCTCCGTCTTTGACTTTTTTCTCCGGTTGAGGGGCGCTGCCGGATGTTTCCTCGTTGCTCAGGGTTTTGGAGGGTTCAAAAGGGTCCACTGAGTCGTCAAAACTGTCTGGATCAAAACTGTAGGAGCCCTTAGGAAGCACTGGAGAGCTGCTCATTTTGTCATTGCTACCAAACGGATTGAAATTTGGGTCATCCCAACGACTGGGATCAAAGTTATACGTTCCTGCCTTAGGAATAGGGACATCGTCAAGGTTCAGAGGGGCATTAGAGTCTGAGTCTGGCAAAGCAGTTTCTGGAAGAGGATCTGAAACTGGTTCTGACACTGGTTGAGAATCTGTTTCTGTGGTTGCTGTGGGTTGTGGTGCTGGTTTGCTAGAGGCCTCTGCTCCTTTGGGCTTCTGCTTCTTAGCTGCCAATTTGCTGATTGTCTTTTTTCCACCCAGTTTCCTTGGAGGTGGCTTACTGACTGTCCCCTCATCCAGACCGAACTCCAGCACCACAGGCGTCGCCTTTGATGACGTCTCCATGATCTCTGCCTCTGCTGGAGCTACTGAGCTGGCCTCACAGGCAGGTAATGATCCACCGAGTGGCTCGAGTCGGGGTAGAGAGCTTGGACCACATGGTGGGGGAGAGTTCTGGATTTTGGATCCACCACTGGTGAAGGGATTAAAACTGTCATCCAGCTGGTCAGGGTCGAAATTGTAAGTGGCTTTGGGAACAGGCAGCTCTTGTTCCTCATTTGTTTGGTCAGGATCGTCGAGCGAGGCCTTCACCTTCAGGGATGGAGGCTTTGACTTGCTGGTTTTAGTCTTTTTTTGGGTGGGTTTGGCCTGGCTAAGACCATTGCACTGTGGTTCTGGTTCAGCAGGAGGTTTCTGCTCTAAAGCAGGGCTGATTGCAGATTTACTGCTCTGGACTAAGTCTTCTTCTGATGTTGGAACTAGAGCTGGAGCTGAAGCTGAAGCTGAAACTGGATCTGGAGCTGAAACTGGATCTGGGGCTGAAACTGGATCTGGAGCTGAAACTGGAGCTGAAACTGGAGTTGGAG
Organism: Naso minor; assembly: GCA_029874875.1. Lineage (NCBI taxonomy): Eukaryota > Metazoa > Chordata > Actinopteri > Acanthuriformes > Acanthuridae > Naso > Naso minor. The sequence continues at coordinate 20,976,406 of JAQFJB010000012.1, read as the reverse complement.
CAGAATCTAGAACAGAATCTGGAGCCACATCTGGGACTGAATCTGCCTCTTGGACAGGGATTGGGACAGGGGATGGCTCACAGGATGGCTCTGTGCAATCAGCCAGTTCAAGCGTTTCCCTCTCTGTGCATGAAGCAGGGAGAGGCGCGTGGTTCAGGGCTTCTGGAAGATTCTCTGTTTGTTCTGCTTCCAAGGTCTGGATGTTCACTTCCAGCGGCCCACCCATGGGGACCGCAGGCTCATCCAGGCCCATGCTGTGGTTCAGCAAAATATCCTGGTCCCCAACAGGAGCAGTCACTATCAGGTGCTCTTCTTTGTCTGCATCTAAAGAGAAATTAGAGAAAAATAACCAAAATGAACCATACAAAACATATTACAATAAAACGGCAAGCACACTTTTTCTGCCTATAATATTCTCTCAGATCAAAACTAGACTTAAATGTAGGTGATATCTGATTGGTTACAAGCTAGCCAACTGTTCCAAGAGCAGCTGTTGCCATGGCAATGTCTTACTATGAGGGCCATGACATTTTAACCAAGCAGTGCACTAGAAAACAGAAAGGAGAGAAAAAGAGAGCATGGGATTATTTTGTGTTGTGTGCTGCGGTGGTGCAATTGTTGCCTCCAGGGAACGTCAACATATTTCAGTGTGACTGTCATACCTGCCATATTCATGCAATATTATGTTGCTAGGAGACTAGCACAGCCTGCTGAATGTCTACCTACTTCCATTCACATTAGCGTGTTGCCAGAGTGTCATTTTCAAAGCTGTCGTTCAACATGTCTAAACAAAAACGTCTGCATCCAAATCCACATACATATAGAAAATTGTGAAATATCCTTTTTGTTCTGGTACCGTTGTGTTTTTAAAGGCAGAACATGTCACAGCAGGAATACATCAACCAGCTTCAGCGGCTGTCTACAATAATACACAAAATGTGGGGTCTAATTTGACTAAATAAATAAATTGTGTTGCATTTGTTCACCATTTTGTTATGGTATATGTGGTATGAGTAAGAAGTGTTTTCCGCTTGTGCACTGTAGTTGTTTTCAGTTGAACACACATCTCTAAAATATTAATTATCTTAATTATAAAGCAATTTTCAAAATGTTTTCAGGAAACTTGCAAAAGCAATGTGATCAGGTGCCTTTTTAACTTCAACTATATCTATTAAATATTTATAAACTGTCATCGTGTGAAGACTGATGCTGATCAGTAATGGAGGCTTTGGATGGGCATGGACAAACACAGCCATCAGCATGTTTACATTTAGAAGTTTCTGGAGGCTCTTCAGCTCCTGCCTGCCAGGGCCCAAACTTCCTCATTCACAGCTGCAGGAAGGGATGTTTGTGGTGGAAACAAAAGCGAACGGCTGACTTTAACAATGTGCACCCTTGGAAAGTTTTGGAGCTGTTTATACTTGTTCATAGTATTGATTCCTAGCAAAGCGACCTCACACTGGCTCATGGCCTCCTAAAAACCTCCTTAAAAAGTGAACAACATGATGGTATCAGCCAGATAAGAGGCTTTGTTCAGTCCCTCCTCTCATTGTGACCTCTATCAATCATCAAAACACAACAGGGTGAACTGCAGCTTTGTTGAACCTGTTGAATTCCAGAGCAAAGGCCATTCCCACACTGTGCTTCTGGCTCCTCCTCTTAGTGATTCAAATGACAGTCAAAGTACTCCCGCCATCATCACACCCAAAACCCACCCAAAATTCCTGCTCTGAGTGCATGACAACTTACATTCAGCATGCAGGTAAGGTCTTAGTAGGCTAACCTTAGACAGCTGTGCTATAACACTACAGTTCAATGTTTGTATGATCCTGAAGGCAACTGAAAATTAGCATAACAAGGTACATTCCTGAGACAGTCAACTAGACATATGTATCTAATTTCCCTGGCACGGTGAAACTGACACACCACAGTTCAACCACTGTGGTGTGTTTACCAACATGTGCTACCTAAAATTATTATTTAAACATATAAAATTAACTTAGCTGACACATTTTAGAAACATTTTTTCTCTCATTGGCTATAAGGAAAAACACATGCACACACATGTGATGCCTGAACATTTAGAACAACATCAAAAGACTCATGTTTCCATGGCAACTTCAAGGAGGGACACTGTCTGCAAGTAATAAAGAATTTCTCATGAACTGTTTATTTGTACGTTAACGAGAACCTTCAGTTCCCCGGAGGCGTAACTGCAGCGTGTTTACGTCTCGTACAGCACGCCGTCGACCCTCCCTCTCCTTATGTTTTCTCTCCCTCTCTCTGACTGTTTTTTGCTTGGCAGTGGCTTCACCTGTTTTGTCTGGATCAGCGTTGTTGTTCTCCAGCTCTCCTGGGAATGTTGGAGGGGTGCGGACAGGAGTCGCTGCCTCAGGAGTGTCAAAATGACCCTCTGAGTCAGAGCTGTGGAGGCCAGAGAGAGACACAGAAAGAGAGAACATTAACTTCACAAACATTCGAAATAGGAGAGAGTAGGAGGACAGAAAGATCACAAGATGACATATAACCAAGCAGCGGTGATGGCGTAATAAATACTGGAAGTCTGCCTACTTCAAAGCAAAAGGCTGAATCAGCAATGTGAGTGGTAAAGACGACTCGCATAAACAGAACTGCATTAACGGCATTAAAATGTGCGACCCGTGCAAGTACAAGGGTGCAACTCCTTATTTCTGTCCTCCCCCTAATCTATTTAATCATCCAATAATTCTATCTGACTCCAGATACCTCAGATTAGTGACATAATCTAAGGGAGTGTTCCGCAACATGTTTTCGGTTGTGATTTAATGTGAATCAGGGTTGACCCTCATCACAGCAAGTTGCAGATCAAACAAATATGAAAATATCAATATTTCATGTCAAATATTAAAAGTTTCTTGGTTTGATAAAATGCCAGATAATGTTGAAAATCATCCCTTTTTTTTAATGGAACAAATTCAAATTCAGGCATGTTCCTAGCCTTGAAATCATAACGGTTGAGATAAGGCATTCACAGACTTTTTTGAATACTTTTATACCTGTACTAAATCCATTTTACTTTCTCCTCTTGACACTGTTTGATTCATGATGCTAATAGAGAGAAAGTAAAAGACCGAGTAAAGGAGGAACAAGGAAATAGGGCAGCTGACTCCTTCCTGTCACATTTTGAGC
>JAQFJB010000012.1:20929253-20944909 GCA_029874875.1 Naso minor | reverse complement strand
GTCTGCACAGTATCCTCTAATCTGAAATCACTGTTTTCTTTTTTGTTTTTTTCCCCCTGTCAGTAAGGCAAGAACAGTTGCTGTTAATTATCACTGGAGAAAGACTGGCTGTTCAATCTCACACACACACACACAGTGCTCCACACCGAGCTCTCCTCCATAGAAGTGCTTTGAAAAGTTGAAATTAGATGGTTAGCATCAGAGAAGAACAAGCTGTCGCCTCCACTTGAACACAAAATATCCATGAAGAACACTTTGTTACTTTGGAAACCAGGTCCAGCATGGTCACCTGAACATTCAGTCTCAGTGCTGTCATCATCTTCACCTTTATGAGATAACCAATATGTGCCAGAGCCCGACAGCTTCCTGTTATACAGTCCATGCTGGCTGGCTGTGTTAGCTGTCATACCAGTCCAGGAAGAGGAGAGAGAAAGAGCACATGACCAGGAAGAACAGGATCCAAACCCGGAAGCCAGCATTGTTTTTGATTGCCTTGTGATAGAAGTAAACAAAATGAGTTCATTGATCAGATTTATTGACATCAACCAAAGGAAAACATAACATAAAGCATAAATAGCACATGCAGAATTGACAGTTGCTTGTTTTCATATTGGAAATGTTACCTCTCGTATATCCTCGTTGCCTTCTTTGACGTTTTCTGTAGCACCGACCACCAGCTGATGAATACTGTCTATCTCTGTTTCCTGTCACAGAGAATGAAACGAGCAATGGGTTCATGTTCAACCTCTTTTCAGAATACTGTGCATTAAAGTGTCCCTGTGAATGAAGACAAAGAGAGTCAGCTCACTTGTTGCAGGACTTTCTCAGCAAAGATCTCTTGCAGTCGAGAAATCTCCACCACTTTGCCCTCGATTTGCCTGGCAGGGAATGCATGAAATATCCCATTAAAATAGTGTAAACGGCATATTTAACCATTCTAAATGACATTAGTATTACCAGGGCAGAGCTGATGTTGGGTAAATTTCACCTGAGGGCCATTTTTTTCATGCGAAACAAACATGTCAGTTCCTTTCTTAGGCTTGCACAATAATAATTCATCTGCAAACACCTTTGTCCTTGGGTGATTATAATCCTGTCTGAATCCACATCCGGTATTAATTATTGTTGTTGTCTTGCTGTAATTATTCAGTTGGAGAGAGAGTAACGTTGTGTAACATATTTACATCAGAGCGCGTCTGGTTTTTTTTTTTTTTTTTTTTACCACAGTTCTCCAGTAAACACTTTTATTGGTGACATTACTGATATAAAATATGATTTGTCAACAGAATGAAATCACTGACATGCCTAACAGCCTCGCTGTTCAAAGAACACTTACAAAAAGGGAAAGTGCCGTGTGTGCTGAGCAGGACTCACCTCACTTCATCCACCAGGCTGTTCATCTCACTCACCAGCCTCTGGTTCTCCTGCTCAAACTAGACAGAAACACAGAATGCTCAAACATTTACACCGAGATTCAGTCTAATTCACTGTAGCTAGTACTCTGGTCTATCCAGCAAAAAAGGGCACAATTCAAGCAACCGTGTGCTTTTGTAAGAATATACTCAACTGTGTAATTATAAAAATTTGGAACTCTAGAAATAAATTCATGCAAACCATCTGGATTTCCTCAGGAGAGAGCTCGTCCTCAATTCGACCCTCCTCCCACAGGTTGACAGGGTTGTCATGGACCTCTGACACACTCTTGTCTACAGGACAGAGCACAAACAATTCAACAGACACCTTAAAAAAATCTTAATGTATCTACAAAAACTACCAACATGTACTCCGTCATTCCCCAGTTTCATCTGCAACGCTCATTTAGGGGCTTTTTTCTTTGAAAATGAGAAAAATGTTCTTGTGTGGTTATGTACATGAATTTATTTACAAGACTATTTGAATGGGATACATTTATAGTGATGTCATAGTGAAGCAGTGAGTGAGTGTTGTGATCGATTATCATGAGACACTACTCGCCACACACTTTGGTAGTGCACTGTAAGTGGTGCTCGATGAAAACGGCTCATTAAATGGAGGAGAGTGAAGAGGAGCTTCTGCAAGCCCAGAAATATTTCTCTTGTCTGAAAGGTTCAGTATCAAGGTGACAGTATATACACTTCAAACATTATGCTGCCAAAGGCCAGTTCTGAGCTTTATTTATGCTGACTGTGTTTGTGAGCCACTTCAAGTCTACTTACCGTGTTTCTTCCACACACACTAAGCCACGATGTTTAATTTGAAACACAGAGACAGCATTAACAAATAGAATTAGTTACTTAAAATCTTAAATTGTATTAAAGAGGATGCATCTCTAAGCAAATCCTGTTAACATGACAACGACAGTGAAGACAATTTGCTCTTTTACTCACTACTATCAAATTTAAGTTACACCATTATGGTCATACTTAAGCTGTGACACATAGTAACGCCATTAACAATCTAATTTAAAATTAGTACAGTGTGATGCTTCATAATGTTGCCAGTAAAGCTGGAATAAAGTTAACGATGTGAGCAGCTGTTGCTTCGAGTAAACCTGGTTTTTTGGATGATGATGTGGATTGAGATGGTATTACTCAGAATGGTCAGTTATGTAGAGAGTACTGGGAACATTTATCTTTTTATATGCAACTGTAAACGGGGAAGTACCTCCTTATATGTTAATGATTCCCTTCACCCGATGGTTTGTACTACATAAAGTTAATGGTTGTGATTTAATCAAAGCACCCACCATGAATCATTGGGCATAATGGTGCAGCGCTGTGGCACAGCACTTTTTAAAATAGAGGCTGAAACATGTAGATTTGTCCTGCTGCCTTCAGATGGCTGTTACAATGTAAACAAACTATATATACTATATCCTCGCTACAATTCCATTCAATTCATTTCATGAGCATATATGTCTACTGGTTTAAAAATGTCTGTCCTGAGTGTTTTCTTTTGTATTCACTTAGTCACAACTCGAGATGCAAAATTTAATAAGTACACTCTACAGGGCACAAAAGTAGCTAAATACACAAATACCCAACCAGCAAAGAAGTCCCACGCAGTAAAGCACGAACATGAAGCAGCGTTTCCTTGTGCTGCCACAGACATTAAATCTTGTGTTTTAACAGACTTTTAACCGACTGACTTACCAGAATTTTCCTCCTTGACAGTCTTCTCCTCCGTGGGCTCCACTTCCGGCGTTTTCTCCACTCGACTGTGGTGCTCCGGTGCCAGTCTCGACCTGAAACCCCAGAGCACACGGTCATGTGAATCAGGAGCAAGTTTTGACGCTCGCCACAGTCCTAAAATGACGATAAGTGATAAAAAGTGATGTGAATGAGATGCGAATGTAAGCTCATTTTTGTGAATACTCACAGCCGCTTCTTGTCCACCATTCTCTTGACTCTGATTGCTCTCTGCTCAGAGTACAGCTTACACACTCCTGAAAAACAACACACAGGATGTTACTGTGCGGTCCTGTCTACTAAGATACCGGTTCAGTGATTTTAGATATGCAGTATGTGTAGAGCAGCTGATGCTGAATGCAATGCAACCAATGTGCTGGGATCATACACACTTCCCCTTCCCGTAAATCTCCCTAAAATAAAAACAGAATGCTTACAAAATAATGCAGAGAAGTCAAGCTGTAAGTGCTGTGTGACCTGTAATGAGCTGCATGGACTCACCTTTCAGATAAACGTCAATGAGGTCCAGCACTGCCCCTCTGTGCTCCTTTGTCTGGGCTGACGTCACCTGCTTCTCTGCTACAGGGACGACAACAACACATTCACTAATTTAAGTACAAGTAATACATTTATGGTAAGTATAATGAAAGTTTGAAAGTTAACCCAGTGAAGCCAGTTTGGAAAGTAAAATCTGAGCTGATTTTCATTTTATCTTTGGTGCATAAAATATCTAGTGACACCTCAGAGCATTTCTTTATTCCCTACTCATTTATAAAGTGGTTCATGTGCTGCTTAGTAAAACGAGCACATACACACCTTCATTGCGAAGCTGCTTGATGGCCTCAGAGCACGTCCTCATGAAGATCTGAGCATCCTGGTCAATCTGGTCTCGTTCATTGTCCGTCATTCGACTAAGATCTGATGAGATGAGACTGTAAACAAACAAAACAGTCACAGTATGTTTTAAAACTGCGTAGACAAGAACCAAAAGCTGATCATTTTATTGAAATCTAAGCAAAAACCCTTAAGAGCACTGCCTTCCTCCTGCCTAACATTCTTGCTTTCGACCACTTTCTGTGTTCTACACCACATATCCATATTTACCATCATGTGAGGCTGACTCCTATCCCAGCATGCACTGGGCAGATGGCAGGGAAACTCCAGAGTGGGCCTTCAGTTCGGTCAGTCAAACAAACCGATGTAATCAAGTGTCCACAAATGGGGATGTTTACGTGTCGAGTTCACCTAAGCTCATATTTTATGAAAATAAGAGGAAACTGAAACAATCTGAGGAAATCTGCAAAAACTTGAGCAAAACATGCAAATTCCACTCAGAAATGAAACTAAATGAAACTAAAACCTAGTTGGGATGATGACATAAATGGCTCAATGTCTCCCTCTAGTGGACACAAGACGTGCCTTGAGACACTTCACAGTGTATCGTCGTCATCAAATGCCAAAAAAATTTCATTATATTTTTGGATTTTAGACTGTCAGTTGTACGGAGCAATTAACTTAAAAATCAACTTACACTGGGCTCTGGGAAATTGTAATGACATATGTCACTGTTTTCTGAAATTTTACAAATTATCCAGAAATTTCTTGATAATGAAAACAAACAGTAGTTGCTGTCTTTAAGTAAAACAAATAAGACAGACTAGACTGGTCTGTCTGCAGTCCAGCCCTGTATCTCATTTAAAATGTTTATGAAGTTCAAAATATGACTGGAGACTGTGGAGCAAGAAGAGACGAGATTTTCAATTTAAAAACTACAACAACCTGTGCCCTCAGTTTTTACACACTTCCTGAATGTTGTTCACAGAAAAGTTGATGTAACACAGTGGTAGACGCACTCCTGTCACAACTATTTTGAAATGTTTTTCAGGAATCAAGTTCAAAATTAGCGTATATTTACAAAAACAATCAATTTAATCTGTTGAAACATTTCATCTCTTGGGCTTGTTTGGGTTGGTGCAGTGGTAGAGTGGTTAGAGCTGTCACCTAGCAGCAAAAAGATTTCAAACCCTGCCTTTCTGTGAGGAGTCTGCATGTTCTCCCCGTGTCTGCAGGGTTCCCTCTGTGTGCTTGTCTCCTGATCGTTTGTTTGTCTGTGTGTTGGCCTATGATAAACCATTGACCTATCAATGGTGTACCCCTGTATTCAACTAAATATAGATTGAAAATTATTTGCAACTCACTGTATTGTGTTTTTATTTATGTTTTACACAGCATTCCACCTTTTCTAGGAATCACGGATGCACTTAAATCGTGGCCTTATGTGGCCTGAAACCATGATCGCCTCCACTAATGCTACAACATAAGGAAGTAAATTCAGTAAAATCCATAGTCCCTAATTATTCTGTCAGGCGAAGTCAAAGCGTGGAAAAAGGAAGTTGATACAGAAATTGGAGGACAGGAATGGCTAATGATGAGGCTGCAGTCAGACGAGACTCGCGCACATACTGCTGCTGGCTCCCTGATGAATTTTCCCACCACTAAACATTGCTGCACTCCACCCACTGACATCTCTAATGTTCACTTAATGTGTTCTCCTGAGGCTTTATCAACAAACCTAACAAAACATAGGCTGCTCCACACACCCACACCTACACAACAGAGGGGACCTTGATGTGAGGAAGGCCTGGATTAGTCCCAGGGCATGATTTGTTCTTCACTTGGTTGCAGCTCAATTATTCCAGACAATTAGACTGGAGCCTGCTTCTACAGACCACCCTACTCGCTGCTGACCTTGTGCCAGCAGACAGCCCCTGCAGCACACATACACACTGGAGACATATTTGACGGTACCTTCAAGTAGCCCTGACTCTTGACCTTCTCTGAATTTTGTCAGATTATAAGCGTCGCTCTCTCCTCCTGCATCCCCTGCAGCCCTGAAGGGTCTTACCGCTGCTGCTGTTGATTGTGGTGGATTACTGCGACACTTTGGAGAGGCTTACCTTCCGGCGCTCACATAATCTTTTCTGTGTTGTAGGAGAAAGTCTTTGAGCTTGGTGATGTTCGTGATCTGCCAAAATAAAGTGAGAAGAGGCATTACTTGACTGCAGTCATGTCAATGAGTCTCTTTAAATGCTACGTATCAGTTGCTCTTTTCAAATATGTTAACCATGTCAACATGGCTTAAGAAAGAGTTTTTTGACACGTACCAGGAAACTACTTTCTCCAAATTACATTTGGAATAAGCCAGAGTAAACGTATAACTGTGTATATATTGGATGTGACAGGTGACCAATGTCTGTCTATCTCTGCGAATTTTCAATATTTGTTTTTGACAATTCAAGTCTGGGAAATACAAAAATCAAACCAGCAATTTCCTTGTCAAACAGCTCCCATAAATAAAACCATGAGCAGCTGCATACAGAGCACTGACAGAGCCATCTCTAATAAGCTTTAAATTCATGATCTGTTACTATTTATCACCGAGAAAATGTCCAAGTGTATGTGTGCACAGGCAAACCAGAGGAAACTTGGTTCAATCCAATATTTGCTCCTGTAATTCGGTCAAATATTAAAAAAGACCAAATTGCTTCCCCGTCCACAGAGCTCTGCTGGCAGGGTAAAAGTGGGTGCGGATAGACACACAGCGGGCTCTGTTAGAACCAGAAGCAGACAGAACTCAGACAAGCTCAGGATTGAAAAATGACACAATGAGTTTGACTGTGACAGCGACCCCAGAGCGCAGGGGATTATTTTGACAGCATAAAGACGCTGTCTTCGGCCTTCAACTTATTCCCTCTAACAACCTCAATTATCAAATTGCCTTGGCTGTAAGGGGTAACCTGGCACCAGTCACCTAATAATGTCTCTAAACATTCATTCCTAGTGTCATAGTGACCCGCAGCAATGTTCTATTTGAGCTCGCGTTTGAGAAATGACAAGTTTTTTTAATGCAGAAAGAAGGTGTCAAGATAAACAGAGCTCAGTAATTTGTTAGAAAGCTCAAACTCCTCTTTTGGTTCAGAAGGTAATTCAGTGACGTATGACACTGCTGTGGGGAACTGACTTGGGCAAAGACTGCTAAGGCAAGCCGACCCTTGTAATAATACAATTATTTGAGGTCAAGAGTTAATTGTTCTTCAGAGTAGTTGAGCTTAGAGGAGGGGTTCAGGGGAAAGAGAGCCTTTCTCATGGTTCAAACTCTTTTAAAACACTGTGCTGAGGTGTCTCAAATGAGGAACTTTTGAAGTGAGCTCCTGCCAAATTCGTAGAATTAAACCTTTAAGGAATAAGATGCTTTTTATAGAGTCCTGGGTGATCATCTTTAATCGACAGAATGTCCTAATTTTCAACAAAATTAGTGATGATGTTTTCCTCTGCAAATAATTTATGCATTTAGCAACTTAAATATGTATCTTCCAGTTGATACAAGTAATGAACTTGCTGTAGATTTATTCACCCAACGTGGCTTTTATTGAGTAAATGTGCTTTGCTTTTACTCATTTGATAGGTGTTTCGTGTCGCATCTCACCTCCTAAATGAAACACTCCAGCCTAATGTGAAATATCTGAAGTGGTCTAGAGCTGAAACAACTAGCTGGCTAACTAACGAAACAAAAAAAAGAATATGCAAAGGGTTTGAATTATTTTGATTTATTTTAGAATATGTTTTGCTGTTTCACTGAAATAGAAACTGACAGTTTCAGAGAGACAGAAAAGGAATGGGCAACATCTTTTTATGTGAATATTTTTTGGTTCTCCTAGTCTTCTGTGATCATGAACTTAATATTTTTTGGTGTTTTGACTTTTCATCAAAGGAAATAGGACCTTTAAAGGAGCCCAAATTTGGCATGGCCACTGCGCACTAAAGATGTGGCCCTGATGAGTTGTCATGATGTCATCTTTCAAAGCCTCCGACTCCTCTATCTCAAATAAGCCCAACTCTGGTGGTGAAACGGTTATTTATAACCCTAAAAACTGCCATGGATGCACATTTCTGACTTTCGGTAATTGTCAGTTTTTTTAAAAAAATACCATTGGCCTCCCACAAAGTGGAAAAAATAACCTCCTACATGGCATGACTAATTTATCTTTAACTATAAACTATATTTTCTGCTTGCAATTAGCACTTGGCTTCAGCTCTTTATTTATATACAAACTATTTTTGCCTGCATGGTACTGCATCTGTTTGGCCAGCAGGCAGTGCTAAATCCACAGCATTGGAAAATGCCAAATCAGACAAAAACACTAGTGTGAGTTGTGTGTGTGTGTGTTGCGGGGGTGCCGGGGAGCGTCAGGAGTGCTGCTCTGGGGGTTGAGCTGTCTCCTGTGTGTATACATTGGAGCTCAGATTCCCAGCACAACCACAAGGGTTTGCAGGGGGTCAGAGGGATCAATTGCTCTTGTAACATAAGACCCTAAAGAGCAAGTAATTCCTCAACAATGAGGAGGGGGGTGGCCTTGTGCATGTGGCTCACCGTACATGTGTGTATGGAGCTGTATGTGAGTGTGCGGGCGTGCATACGTGTAACAGCCATAGGTGTGTGAGGCAGGGCTCGCAGCGAAGGCAGAAGGAGACAGTCTGCCGGGCTACATCTAATCTCGTCATCATCAAAGACCCCCACTTTACCTCCTCACTTTCTCCTTCCTCATGCTTCCCTCCAGCCCAGATTGAGCCCAAACAAACCATCAGGGGGGATTATTATGAGGAAGAAAAGAGAAAAGGCTTAGCTAGCAGATTTCTAAAAGGCTTGGATGGCTCTTTGTTTGCTTAAAACCAGGTAACTGACAAAATTTGATGATCACTGCTGTGCTTTAGTTTAAGTCTCTGTGCGTCCTGACCGAGGGCTATCTATACTGACGCCATGCCGTGTTGTGTTTAGGTATTTGGGTCTAACACTGAGAAGATGCTTATGCCTCAGAAAAGAAGACCCGCCACATGTTGATTTTATTATCATGTTTATGTCTGACTCTCTAATGGGTTAAGTTTTGTCTTCTTATGTCTATTTGCAATGAATACTTAACTCAGTCCTTTAAACAAACAAAAAGTACCACCGAAACTTTACGATTATTTATGAACAGGGTCCTTGACCTGCTGAAATGACCTGAAGTTGGAGTAATGTGTTTAGATTTTTACGGGATAATTGATTTAGATTCAAAGCAGCACTTGTATACATTTTTTGGTGTTTGTTTATTTTTGATGATGTAGGTCAGATCATGTGTCAATACAAAATGTGAATCTAAAGAAATAAAACATAGAGACACATCAGTGGAGGCATTGTATATTGTATAAGATGTATAAACGCAACAACATTAACTGCCACTGTGCTGTAAGACTGTGTCACATCTCTTCTTCCATTTACAACAAACTGAAAGTGTTTAAGAAGCTTCTTTGTTGATCACAGTTTGAGAAGTGAGACCGAGTAGGTGACATCACCACTAAAAAAAGCCTGCAGGTTTTTGTAATTGGGACAATATTCAATGTCAAATTTTCTGAGGCATTTTAAGGCAACTAAGCCAAGTTTCAGAAATTAATTTCATAAGACACGTTTTGGCTGGGCTGTGATGCTCAACTAATGAAAAACGTAGACACCGCAGTGAATGACATAAATCAATACAGAGACGGTGTTGATGGGCATGTATGACACTGAGTGACAGGTAACAGATAGTTGAGCCAGAAAATCAAGCTGTAATGTGCAGTCGACATTGCGATTATAAACAAGTGTGATTGTGTAAAACAATGGTAACACCATTTGAGATTTCTGCTACACGTATTTCTGAATAATCACAACATGTTTTCTAAAGTCTGTTAATCAAGTAAATCCACAGGTTTCCTCCCTTTCGCCTACTCATTGTTTCTATTTAAATTGTTCTGAGTCAGATTCACCCTCATGCTGGTTGTATTACCGAAACATACTGTGACTGACTTCCCTCAAAGCCTGACTCATGTAAAGCCTCACTTCCTCTTTCGTAAAAACCTGAAATGGCACACACCTTGGATTTACAATGGGAGGATGCCTCTGGAAGCTTCGCTTGTGTATCATCACATTGTTTATGATTTGTGTCGCATCATTTGAACTGTGTGAGTAGGTGAGTAAGTGGGTGGTTTCGGGTCAGGAGGCTCACCTACTTTTGGAACGTCGTAAAGATGATAACATGCTTTAAAAATGATAACTGATAAATGGATACTGAGTCGATGTCATGCTAGAATTACAGAAAATGGAAAACTGTCAAGTTTTGTTACATTTTCCGCTATCCCTAAGATTTAGAAAATCAAAATTAAATTCATGATAATAAACATAACAACTAATGCAAGATACAAGTTACTTACAAAAGCAGCCAAGACTCATGACGTCACAATGATAACGACATTTAAGGGTGACAACCATCAATCACATCATGTGAAATATTCAATGTGTAAAATTATAAATTCAGAGAAAGGTGATGTGACAACTTTCTCCATTTCATGGATGATAAATGATTGAATATGTAACATGGTTTCTCTCTTCTCTCTTGCTTCTTAACTTCAACTTTGTTTTTAAAAAGTGAAGGTCAAGGTAAGACAACTGCTGTAAAGACAAAACTCAGAGAAACTCTGCATTTAAAACAAATGTCCCATCAGGACCTGATACATTGATTGAGAGCAATCTTAAGCTAAGTGCATTTGACTGGACACGGAGGACTTTTCAGCTGTGTGGATGACACATTCTGACAATACTGTAATGCAGAGGCTTCATTACAAACACGGAGTCTTTACCTCTGAGGCAGCAACCAGAGTGACTCTGCATGACTTAACAATTCCTTTTTTTGACATCTGTCTTAAAACAATGTCTTCGGTCTACTATAGATAAATAATGAACACAACTTAAGGGTAAACAAGTTGACTGTAAGTTCAACATTATCTGCTTTAGTTTAACTTGATGCATTCAATATCAATGTGAAGTGACTATCCATAATTAATACCCCATGTCTTCTAGCACAAACATCTTAATATGGAACAAATAGACCACTTGTCTCTTTTAGAACCATCGCTGAGTAAAGAAGCACGCATCTGTTGCAGTTATAGACAGTACAGACGCTGTATTTTGTCAGGGTCAAGTATGCAATCTGCTGTCATGTGTATAGTAGCATTTCAGTGAGTGTAAATCACAATAGTCAAGATTGTCTAATGACAAAGCCTGACAACATTCTTCATAAAGCATCAACAGCTGCTGCTTTGGTTTGGCTACATGTTTGAATGTTTAAATTGAGCCTCATCGACTGAGCTCAACATTACTTTTGTTCCACTTAAACTATTTAGTCTGCGGGTATCTGTTGCCCATCCCAAGATTTAGAGTTTGACATACATCTGAATCTGCATTTCAACACTTTTCCTTTTCCCTCTTTTATTTTCACTTTCATGAATCATGCAAAATCATTGTGATGCGTGCTGTGAAACAACATTAAGATTCTGCTCACAGGCCTGACAGCAGATGCCTCAAAATTTAATTTGCCTGGCTTTCATGGAAAAACAGCGCAGAGATTAAGCCAGCCGCTAAAGAGACCATTTAAAAGCATGTTTATCTCACGGTGATCCCTGCAAATCACTTCCCATGGGTGAAGTACTGACTGAGTATTGTCTCACTGCTTTGACAGCAGCATGTGAGCAGGTTTTTGCCTGTGTGTCAATGTGATCTGATGTCTTTTTTATTCTTGGAAATAATTTTCAGAACTGTTTTAGACTTTGCTGTGAATATTTAAGCAGCTAAATTTTAGCTACAGTTCTTGGGCTTTGTGCTTCTATTATAAATATTTTAACTTTGTAACTTAACTGACATTGATTTTTATTTTGGGAAGATGCCAAGAAGGTATTCTGAGACAAAAAAGCTGATTAATGACGGCTTAAAATGTCATGCTGTACATTATCTGCTACTGTGGGTGCCCAACATCTGTTAAATGCAAAAGATCTGCAATTATACTACAGTTTCGTCTGAATGAACAACAACAACAAAAAAATAATCAAGAAATTCATCCTTCACCATCCTAAAGTTTGGTCTCTATCTTTGAAATTTGCAGATCACTGATTAAACACATCCCTGTGTATGGTATCAGGAAAATATTTCAGTTTCAAGTTCAAAACGTGACATAACCTGGGCTGAAACACTGCAGAATACGCCTAAAAACAGAACTTTGATTACACTGCAAATGTTTGAAAAACACTTCACACTTTGGAACTGGGTTGTCACTAACAAAGAAAATCGAGTAAGTCAGACTCTTCAAATGAAACTAAATGTTTTGAGAAAATATGAGCATATATTTCGAAGTGAAAGCTGTCATAAGGGGAGAGCCCCCTCCCCACCTTTAACAGCACAACATACGTTTAAGTTCTGGCTGATTGCCACACTTTTCAAGGGCTCTAAGAAAACACTGTGAGAAAGAGCCAATTTTGGAATACCAATGCTGAGGGCACAGTGGGAAGCCAAGCGTTATTTTCTCCACACAATTTACCAATTTTAAAGTGACCTCCTCCATTTAAACTCGAGAAGGGCAGCATACTGCGGAGAGAGACGAGGTGAGCTGTGAAATGAAGATCACAGTGCCCCAAACCGACCCCAATGAGGTAAAAGATTCCCCTGACCAAACCACACCCTGTAAACACTGGCCCTCTTATTGGGGAATCAAGCTTTATTTTTTTTTTTTGCATTGCCTTGAAAGAATCTACATTTCCTTTCTCATTCAGCTGCATGTTGAGTGGGAAAAAGCCTCGCTGGACCACTGTGTATTTGTCATCTTTGATGTTTTCTGTCTATTTTTTGTGAAGCTGCAGTGGGAACTTGGAGAGCTATGCCTGTCTTGAAGGGCACCCACATCTGTTATACATTAGGTGCCGGCCGTCAACATTGTTACTGGGGACCTAATTTAATATTTTCTCTGTTTTGATCTTCCACCTTTAATCACTGGCTCTTGGGAGGATCAGCTTTCCCCAAGAAATTGTTCGAGAGCCGAAAGAAAATGTTATTGCAGCATGTTTATGGAGTCATACATGTGATGAGGGGACTTGCACAAAAAAATGCTGCCTATGTCAGATTGTACAGAGAAGAATGGATAGCTGAGTTGTGGCTAAAAACCGCAACATAACTGTAAGCAGTCAGGACATTCCAAACTTGCGATTTCAATTTCTACAAAAGCTGCTTCACTAAGATGGTTTGAGATTATATCTGCAGAGCGAGGGAGACAGCGGTAGGGGGGAGGAGAGCAGAGGGCAGCCACCACAGGATAGGTTTGGGTTTCTTTGAATCAGCACCACTGCTTTTATTAAACCACCATTTCCAATATCAATGCAACAGAACATAACAAAAACCTGGTTGTGTAGAGCTTCTGCGACTAGGCTCAAGTTTGCCTCCGACTGACGCTTGGAGACTTCAGGTACAACTTGAAGTCCTGACTCCACTGAGGGAAAAGTAAAGTGGTTCTTCAAGGTGCCTTTGAAGAGGTTTGTGTTCTTAATATTCATGTCAGGCCAAGGACTTCTGGCAGTAGGAGCACTGCTCAGAATAACATGGAGCGATGCTTTTCAGTTGCCAGTGATCCATTTTTAAATGCCAACCACTGATGATGTGTCCTTGCCTCAAAGGAAGAATAAAATTTAAGAAGGTCTGTGTTGCTCCCTGAATTAATTTAACACCGATGTTGCCTTCCCTGCCAAGTTTTTATGATCTGTGCTCGATGACAAGATGCTCAAAACAAACTTCTTTCACCAATGTATTTAAGGTTATGTGAAATTTCAACTCAACTAACTTAAGATTAGGACACAGTGAGTCATTCAACGGATGTACTCAAACTTACGTACCGACAATGAAATTACAATCTATGGTTGCACATTTGTCAACTAAAGGTTGACAGATTGAGTGCCTGTTAGGACAATAGAAAGCTTTCTTGGGCTTTTCAATCTAAATGAAGTGAAGAGAATGCTCTTTTCTATTTTTAAAAGAAATGTTTTTATGGCTAAGCCTGGAACACATTGGGCAATTTTCCGGGTCAGTTAAAAGCCCAGAATCCTGGCCTGTCAGTGCTGGGGTAGAAGTGGCACTCAAACCTGACAGTTGGCACAAAATATTCTGGCTTCATAGCTGCTAAGTTTGGCCAGTTGGACTAATGTGTTTTCCTTTTTTCAAACAACTTGGCTTTTGTCTTTCCAGATCTCAAGCAGAGCGCTCATTTATTCTGAACTGCCCACATTGGGCAGGATTTGAAAATTCCTGTGTCTGTCTGGGCTTCAAGTATGAATAGTTGCATTTTTATGAGTGCTATGTTATTTTAGTTAGATTTATTTCTTTGTGTACAGTAAATGGCATTTTGGAACTGATTTATCCATCGAAATAGACAAAATGTCTACCACTAGAGGTGTTCCTGTCAGATGAATGAGTGTATCATTTCACACACACACAAAGCAGGGTGGGATCATGGGATTCCTTCATTTCATTGTTAAACAGGCACCACTGCAGATGAATATCTCTCTTATTGACTCAGGCAGAAATGTTCACAGATGAGGTAATGTCTTCTAGTTTTATTAATGTTACTTTTAGTCACATTTGGCGATTTTGTTCCTCGCTCTTTGACTAGTTTTACCTTGGAAGTTTAAGGTGAAGTAGGCAACATGTCGAAATAAAGCTTGCTGTAGCATGAGACTCTATGGAGAAGGCAACTCCACTGCACCCTCTCCTCTCTGTTTTTGCTCCAACTTGTGTTTTATTTTGTTTGTTGACGCTCTCTTTTAAGTCCAGTTCGCACTAAAGATTCGCAATGAGATGAAATGTTTGCAGAGAAAGTTGTAGCGATGCAAAACTGGTTTGTCTCAGCTCGACACAAGCCGACTGACGGAGTCGCCTGCCGACTTTTTTGCCGGCAGAGGCCAGTTTTAGAGGATAAAGCGGCCTTCACATGCTAAGAACTTTGCTCTCTGCTCACCTCTAGGTAGGGCGCACAGAGCAGGCACAGCAGATGTTCGAGGCAGACACTGTTGCTAGGTAACAGCAATGCAGACTGTCACTACAGAAACTAGAAGAAAACGGAGAGGAGGAAAAACAATTTGTTCACTATGTATTTAAGTTTGTCTCAAAAGAAGGCTCTTGCACTTGCCATTCTAATTACACAGCGGTGAAAAAACAACCCGAATAAGAATCTGAGTGCAACGCCAAGGGTAGCTGTGCTGCTTAGTCAGGCGCTGTCGCCCTTTCCATCGAAAAACAATGGGACAGCCAGCACAAAGCAGCTCCACCACTGATCATGTGTAGAGGCCTTAAGGCATGTCACTTGTTTCAACAGACAGTCAGCTTGTACTGACGTCACCTGTAGCTAAGAAGCGCAGCACAGAGCAGCCAATAGGAACGCATGCTCTCTAAAACTGCCATGATTGGCTGGTCTAAATACAGAGCCAAGCTTGAATACAGAGCATACAGAGCCACAGAGAGGTGCAGATGTCTAGTGTTCTTTCAGCCTGAATTACAATATGTTTGAAAGGTTGTTCTGGATTTTTTGACCAAATTTTAGACAGGTC